>ML986784.1:6288-21434 GCA_010094045.1 Lojkania enalia
GACAAATTATATATCTCTAATATTCTCTTTCTAATAAGCTCCGCTGTACTATAATTAGTATTATAATACCTAGCACCCTAAACAACTACGCTAACCTAATTTCTCTATATAATACTAACCTATATTATCTATCTAGTAACTATTATAAATAACTAAAGTATTATACTACTTACTAGAAGAACCCGAACGCTATAGAACTTAATATTTCTAGCTACGCGCCTGTAGGCTCTAATAAATAAGAAAGGTACTACTGTAAAGGACGCTGTTATAAATATAGTAGTAAGGGATAATTTTACTAGAATATAACGCCCCTTTACTATTAATCTGTTAAGGGTCTTAGAGCCCTACTATACCTTATAAGTCCTACTTTTAATTCTTTAATTAATCCTCTAACCGATCTTTAATACGCTTATTATCTTATAGATAAGACTATTATTCTTACTTTTAAACGCAGCTAGTTTTACTAACTAGAATATTACTAAAAGGTCTATTTTAGAAGTAAATTATCTTTTAAGACTATACTTATATTAAATTTCTATATATTTATAAAACTAGCTTCTATAGAAATAGTTATAGGACTATTAGATCCTAGCTTCTTTTTTAATCTATTAAGACCTAGTCTAGTAAAATATTAATATTCTTATTAATACTAGAGCTATTAGTTATAGTTATATCTATAGAGACCTTATATATACCCTAAAACTCTAAAAGATATAACTTCTATATAATTTATATCTAACCGGCTTTAATAGAGAAGTTTTCTATAAGAGAACTATTTTCTACTTAATTACTTTAATCCTCTAATACCTAAACTATTTAGAGATAGTATATTTCTATATAACTATATTAGGAAAATACTAGTTAATTCTAAGATAGCTATAGATATATAAGTATTATATAAACTTAAACTATAAGTATTATAGACGCTTACGTGCAGTTAGTTAATCGCACTTTAAGTAGTTAACTCTATTATTATATACTACGTGTAAATATTAAAATGTTGCGTAAAGAACAGAAATATCTATATTATATAAGTTTTTATAGGAGCTAGATCTATACTACTATATAGGCTAGTCAGGTCGGCGAAACCTTCCTCTATCGTGGTTAAGATAAGTCGGTTATATTCTAGCTAGCAGTTAATAGTTGTTACTAGCAGCCGGTTCGGGTATTATAGTAAGAGTAGTATAGGTGTAAAGGTGTCGCGGTATTACTATAATAGTACCCCCCTTTTAATTATAAGTTCTTATAAGTCAGGTCTTTATATTATATTTAGGTTATTTATAATTAAGTAGTAGTTATTAATACTAGCGTTAGTTAAGATTATAGGTATATTAGCGCGATTAGTTATTATCATATAGTAGTACTATACTAGGAATTAGGTTAGGTCGCAGGTATAACAGCGCGACCGGTTATTATCGTATAGTAGTACTATATTAGAAATCGGGTCGGTTCGGTTTATATAGTAGTACTATACTAGGGATTAGGTTAGGTTAGTTTATATAGTAGTACTATTGTTAGATTAGACCCTAGCGCCTAATTAAGAATCTAGACGTAATATTGTATTCGGGTCTTATTTATTCGGGTTTCTAGCATAGTAATCTTCTACGGTAGTTGTCTTAGTAAAGTTACTAGCCGGGTACTATTCTAGGTCGTAATAGCTAGTCTACTTAACTAGGTATTCGTGCCGGTGTCTCTGTTAGTTGTAGTAGAAGTCTTCTATTCACTCGACGAGGTATTTCAGTTCTCTATTAATCTTAATAGGTTTAGGGTTGTATACTTATTAACTAGATAAGTAGTTAGACGACTTAGGTGCTGGCTATAATAGCGATATATAGAATATAGGATATATTTTAGCCGATTTAGGTAGCTTTAGTTTATAAGCGTGTAAAGATACCTTCGCGATAACTTTATAGGGGCCTATATTCTTCTAGTTAAGCTTTTTCAACGGTTTTTATATGCGTATATTTCTAGCGTCTAGCTAGACTAGATTACCAACCTAATAGTTAGAGGCTAGTACGCGCTTACGGTTAGCGTACTCTTATTAGAACGCTTATATCTAGGTAAGTTCTTCTCTAATATACTCTATAATATTCTTTATCTTATTAACTAGTCTATTAGCTTTCTAGGCTATTAGGGACTATTTTAGCGGTTAATAGATTTCTGTAGGCGGCTCGAAGCCTATTTAAGGGTGCTGGCTAAAATAGGCTAGAAACAGGGAGACTTTTATTAATTCGGATACTATATTATTCGCTTTAAACTGCACTATTAACAGCTATTCAACCTAGTTATCTTATTCGTAGCTAGTATAGGTTTAGAAAACTTGTTCTATTACTGCGTTAGCGTTCTCTATCTAGCTATTAGTCTTTAGATAGAAGCTAGTTAATATATACGTATTAATTTGTAGCTGTCTATAGAGCTTTTAGTAGAAGGTAGAAACAAACTATATCTTATAGTCGGATGTAATAGTACGTAGCAGTCTATAGTAAACCTATATATAGCGACGGAACAGTTAGACGATATTAGGAGCTTCGATTCTTACGTATAGTATTAGGTATCTATATTTATTAAACCTATTAACTACTACTATAATATTTGTATAATCTTCTAATTCTAGTAGATCGGTTATAAAGTTTATAAAGATATTTTAAAACCTTCGTTTAGGTATAGGTAATGGTTTTAGTAATCTATAGTACTTCTCTCTAGAAGTCTTACTTCTTTAATATATATAATAACAGCCTATATATTATTATACCGAGTTAAATATCTTTAACTAATAGTACTTATGCTAGAGTAGTTCTAAGATTTTTCCTCAACCAGGGTGTCCGCTAAATAATAAGTTATAAATAACTTACAGTAGCTTAAGCTTTAACTTATTATAGTTTAGTATTACAAGTTAATCTTAGTAGTATAGTTGGTTATTACGCTCTTTATAATTAGCTAGAGTTAGGAGCTTAAATTAACAGGCTTCTTCTCTTAGTAACTTTAGAGTATCTTAGATTAGATTATCGTTCGGGTATTCTTCGTCGATAATTTCTATAATTAATTAGCCTACTTCTATCTATTAGAATAGTTTAGAACGAAGTAATATCTATTAATAACCTCTACAGGCCTCTTCTTATATAAGCTTATTCTATAACCTTCGAGTTAAGGTATTAAGCTTCTCTCCAAGTTTTCTAGGTCGGTATATAATACTAAAGTTGAACCTTAACAGATATTTTAACTAATAGGCCTATTAGTAGCTTAGCTGTTTTATTATTACGAAATACTATAGGTTCTTATAATCGTTTAATACTTCTATAGGAAATGCTATACCCTCTAATTCGGGCCTCTATTATTTAAAATATTAGATAATTACAAGTAGTTCCTTATTATAAATCTTATAATTACTTTTAGTAGGGTTTATACGCTTAGAAAAGTAGGTAATAGGTCTTAATTTACTATTAGTACCTCTCTAGAACAGTACGCCGGCTATTATAAAATTAGACGTATCAGCTTCTACTACTATTAATAGTTTAGGGTTAAAGTATTAGAGAATTAGTATAGAGATAAAGGTATTCTTTAAGTAGTTAAAAGAATATTAACAGCTATTATTCTATTTAAATCGAGTATTCTTCTTAGTTAAGGCTACTAAGGGGGAGACTTTTTATAAGAAGTTACTAATAAATTATTAGTAGAAGTTCACGAAGCCTATAAAGGCTTAAATATCTTTTATATTTTTAGAGTATTTCTAGTTAATAATTATCTCTACCTTCTTCGGGTCTATATAGATCTCTTCTATAGTAATTATATACCCTAAGTAGGTTACTTTTAACTAGTAGAACTTATACTTATCTATATTAAGCTGTAAACTATTTACTCTTAAAGCTTTAAAAACTAGCTAGATATGCTACTTATAATCCTTTAGATTCTTACTAAATATTAGAATATTATTAATATAGGTAGTATAGAATATATTAAAGTATAGTCTTAGTATATTATTTATAAAGTGCTAGAATATACTTAGAATATTAACTAGATTAAAGAATATTACTAGATATTTAAACAGCCCGTAGTATATATAAAAGGTAGTCTTCTATTCGTCTCCCTTAGCAATCCTTAGCTTATTAAACGCGGCAATAATATTAAGTTTTATATAGTATTTAGCCTTACTAAATCGGGTTAATATTTCTTAGATTAGTAGAATCGGGTATTAGTTTTTAATAGTAATAGTATTTAAGGCTTTATAGTTTATATAGAATTAGAAACTACCTCTAGATTTCTTTATAAAGATTATAGATATAGCTATTAGTAATAAGCTCGCTCTAATAAATCCTTTAGATAAGTTCTTATTAAGATACTTTCTTAGTACCTTTAGTTCGTTCTAGAATATTCTGTAGAGTAGACTAAAGCTAGTTTACTTACTATTCTCTAGTTTAATCTTATAATTATATAGTTATTATTTAAGTAGTTTATCTACATCTTTATATAAGAAGATAGATAATAGGTTATAGTATTCTTTAGGTACTTTAATAATAGGGTTAGTATACACCTTTAGGGCTAGAGCCTTATTAATATTAGCTATTAATACAGCGAAGATTTTATAGTTAAGTTATTAGAAGAGTTAGACTAGTAGTACGGCGCCTATATAGTATATATCTAGCTGTAGTATAGACTTTAGGTATTTGGGTTTAGATAAGTTCTCTTAGCTATAATCTTTATCTAAAATTAGATCAGTTTTAGTTTTAAGTTCTTTTAACTAGTATAGTATCTTATATAGCTAGTAATTATATTAGGTATAATTTAATAGGCGGAGCTTTAAGCAGCACTGCCTAGGCTTTAAGCTATATAAAAGTTGTAAATTAATTACTTTAGGATCTTCTTTTATATTAGATTCGGGTAGTTTATAGTCTTTAATAACCGTTTAAACAGCCTATTAGTAGATAGTAGTACTAGTAGATTATAAGTATTAAGTTAAGTATTAATTAGCAGTAAAAACTAGCTGTTTATTCTCGTAGTTTAGGTTTATATAATACTTATATATCTATAACTATCTTAGAATTAACTAGTATTTTCCTAGTATAGTTATATAGAGACGTGCTGTCTCTAAATAGTTTAAGTATTAGAGGGTTAGAGTAACTAAATAGAAGATAGTCCCCCTATAAAGGACTTCTCTATTAAAACCGGTTGAGTATAAGTTATATAGAAGTTATATCTTTTAGAGTTTTAGGGTATATACGAGGTTTCTATAGATATAGCTATAACTAGTAGCCCTAGTATTAATAAGAATATTAATATCTTACTAGACTAGGTCTTAATAGATTAAAAAAGGAGCTAGGATCTAGTAGTTCTATAACTATTTCTATAGGGGCTGGTTCTATAGATATATAAAGATTCGGTATAAGTATAGTCCTAGAAGGTAATTTACTTCTAGAATAGACCTTTTAGTAACGTTCTAATTAGTAAAACTAGCTATATTTAGAAGTAAGAGTAATAGCTTTATCTATAAGATAATAAGCGTATTAAAGATTAGTTAGAGGATTAGTTAGAGGATTAAGAGTAGAATCTATAGGGTATAGTAGGGCTCTAAGATCCTTAATAGATTAATAGTAGAGGGGCGCTGTATTCTAGCGAAATATATCTCTTACTACTATACTTATAACAGCGTCCTTTATAGCGGCGCCTTTCTTATTTATTAGAGCCTACAGGCGTGTAGCTAGAAGTGTTAAATTCTATAGCATTTAAGTCCTTCTAATAAGTAGTATAATACTTTAGTTATTTATAATAGTTACTAGATAGATAATACAGGTTAGTATTATATAGGGAAATTAGGTTAGTATAGTCGTTTAGGGTACTAGATATTATAATACTAATTATAGTATAGCGGAGCTTATTAGAGAGAGAACGTTAGAGATATATAATTTATCCGGTCTTATTTAGTTTAGTATCTACAATCAGGCGTTGGAATTTAGTAAAGTAAGTAGAGAACCTACTTTAGCCTTGCTTTAAAGTCTCTAGCTTACTCTATACTATAGTTTCCTTATTCCGGTTGCTATAGGTAGATTCTAAGAAGGCAACTAAGCTGTCTATAGAGTTAATACTCTTATCTATTAATAGGTTAACTAATATTACTAGGTCTTATTTTAGGCGGGAGTAAGTATATAGAAGGTAGATACGTTTAGTTAGGTATCGGTTAGTATTTCCTTCTAGTTTATAATAGAGCTTTCTAATAAAGTATAAAAGCTCTAAGTATTTACTAGAAAATATTAGAGGGTTAGATAAATAGTTAGAATAGAAATATAGGTTATATATAGTTTTAGGCGGATTAGAGGTTAATACAGGCATCTATTTAGAAGCTAAAGTTATAGGCTAAGTCGGGCTAAGGGCGGGTGATAGTTCTATTACTATTAATATACTAGTAACTAGTAGAGGGGTAGCCGTTTAACGGCTACTAAATTCCCTTTATATTACTTTAAGGTCTAACTTATAGCAGTTCTCTTGGGTTACTAAAGCCTCTACTAGCATCTCGTTCTTCTACTATAAAGAGTCTAGCTTACTCTAGATCTTTTTAAATATACTAATAAGCGCGTTCTCGTCTATAGCATATAATAGTAGATAACGTAATATAATATTATAGATACTTACGTGTAGTTAGTTAATCGTACTTTAAGTAGTTAACTCTATTACTATATACTATATATAAATATTAAAACATTGTATAAAGAATAGAAATATCTATATTATATAGGTTTTTATAGAAGCTAGGTCTGTGCTACTATACGGGCTAGCCGGGTCGGTAAAACCTTCCTCTATCGTGGTTAAGATAAGTCGGTTATATTCCAGCTAGCAGCTGATAGTTGTCGCTAGCAGCCGGTTCGGGTATTATAGTAAGAGTAGTATAGGTGTAGAGGTGTCGCGGTATTACTGTGACAATAAGAATAAATAGCTAGTCTTTACTATTAACTAATACCTAACTTAATACTTATAATCTACTAGTACTACTATCTACTAATAGGCTATTTAAATAGTTATTAAAAACTATAAACTACCTAAACCTAATATAAAAGAAGATTTTAAAGTAACTAATTTATAACCCTTATATAGTTTAAAACTTAGATAGTATTATTTAAAGCTCTACCTATTAAGTTATATCTAATATAATTACTAGCTATTTAAAATACTATACTAGTTAAAAGAATCTAAAACTAAAACCGATCTAACCTTAAATAAAGATTATAGTTAAGAGGATCTATTTAAGCCTAAATATCTAAAGTCTATATTATAGTTAAATATATATTATATAGGCGTTATACTACTAGTCTAACTCTTCTAGTAATTTAACTATAAAATTTTCGCTATATTAATAGCTAATATTAATAAGACTCTAGCCCTAAAGGTATATATTAACCCTATTACTAAAGTGTTTAAAGAATACTATAATCTATTATCTATCTTCTTATATAAAGATATAGATAAGCTACTTAAATAACAACTATATAATTATAAGATTAAACTAGAGAACGGTAAGTAAGCTAGCTTCGGTCTATTTTATAAGATATTCTAGAATAAGTTAAAAATATTAAGAAAGTACTTTAATAAGAATTTATCTAAGGGATTTATTAGAGTAAGTTTATTACTAGTAGCTGTACTTATAATCTTTATAAAGAAATCTAGAGGTAGTTTCTAATTCTACGTAAACTATAGAGCCTTAAATACTATTACTATTAAGAACTAATACCCGATTCTACTAATCTAAGAAATATTAATCTAATATAGTAAGACTAAGTACTATATAAAACTTAATATTATTACTATATTTAATAAGCTAAAGATTATTAAGAGAGATAAATAGAAGACTACTTTTTATATATACTATAAGCTATTTAAATATCTCGTAATACCCTTTAATCTAGCTAATATTTTAAGTATATTCTAGTACTTTATAAATAATATACTAAAACTATATCTTAATATATTCTATACTACTTATATTAATAATATTCTAATATTTAGTAAGAATCTAAAGGATTATAAGTAGTATATTTAACTAGTTCTTAAAGCCTTAAAAGCGAATAGTCTACAGCTTAATATAGATAAGTATAAGTTCTACTAGTTAGAAGTAATTTACCTAGAGTATATAATTACTATAGAAGAGATCTATATAGATTTAAAGAAAGTAGAGATAATTATTAATTAGAAATACTCTAAGAATATAAAAGATATTTAAGCTTTTATAGGCTTTACAAACTTCTACTAACAATTTATTAACAACTTCTTATAGAAAGTCTCCTCCTTAGTAGCCCTAACTAAGAAGAATACTCGATTTAACTAGAATAATAGCTGTTAATATTCTTTTAACTACCTAAAAGATACTTTTATCTCTATACTAATTTTCTAATATTTTAACCCTAAGCTACTAATAGTAGTAGAAGCTAATATATTTAACTTTATAATAGCCGGTATATTATTTTAGAGAGGTACTAATAATAAACTAAAACCTATTACCTACTTCTCTAAGTATATAAACCCTATTAAAGGTAACTATAAGATTTATAATAAGGAACTACTCGCGATTATCTAATATTTTAAGTAATAGAGGCCCGAATTAGAAGGTATAGTATTCTCTATAGAAGTATTAAGCGATTATAAGAACCTATAGTAAGAAGGTCTAAGGATATAATAGGATCAGATACAATAAGAATCTATTATTATTAAAGCTAGAGTAAGAGAAGAGAAGGTATATAGTAGTAAGATATATATTATTCGCTTACTTTAGTCCAGGCAGATATAGGGTCGTATAAGGGCAACTGCTATTATAGCATCGCAGGAACAGGACTAAGCTATAGACCGGAACCTTTATAATATTCCCCTCCTCCTCCTCTTCTTCCTCTAGTACTGAGTTGTACGGACAAGTAGTTCTTTAGTAAAGTTCCGCCCTATATCCCGTTTAAATTCTCCTAGAGCGATTATATCTTTATAGTCGCTCTAGTCGTTCTATAAGAGTATAGTATAACCAGTCTACTTATAAAGAAACTACTATTTTAGGCCGCCTCCCCTCTTACTAATTACTTGTACGTCTTAGATTTTCTTAAACTCCTATTTATCTTCGTTTCTAACGCTGATTAGCGCTAGTTAATAGTTATCCTATATTTAACTTAATAACAGGTCTTAAGTAATAGGGCGAAGTAGCATTATATAAAAGACGTTATAAATTCCTAATAGGGTGTCTAGTTGGTATATATTTCGTCTAATAGTCTTAATAACTATATATTGTTAATAGAGCTTATAGAGCTTCTTTTTCCTTATAGGGTCTATCTTAATATTATGTATGTTAAGCTAAACTTTATCCTCTAATTAGTATTATAGTACAGGATCCCTCGTATAATTGTAAATTTCTTACTACTACTATTATATATAGGCTATTATTACTTGCGTAAATTCGATATAGTCTTTTAGTTTACTAATAATCTATTTTACTACATAAATAGGGTCTCTAGGCTATTCTATTAGCGGCTTCTTTTCTAGTTATATAGACTCTCCTAAGTTTAGATAATAGCTATAAGTAAGAAAGAATAGGCTAACTTCTGTAGAGGAGGCATCTCTAGTACTAATAGTAATCTGAGCTAGTAGTAGCTATAGATCCTAGTTATCCTAGTAGTAGTTATAATAGTAGCGGAAAAGCTCTTTAAATAGCTGGTTTATGCGCTCTATACTTCTATTAGTCTCTAGATAGTATACTATTAATAGCTTTTACTTAATCTTAAGAATTTAGTAGATATATATCTATATACCCTATATAAACTGCTCTCCTCTATTAGAAACTATTACTTATAGGAGCCCGTGATATACTATAAAATACTCGATAAACTTATTAGCTAATATTTAGCTCTTAAGGTCTAGGACGGCGATAAAGAGTACTTCTTTACTTAAACGGTCTATAATAATAAGAATATACTTATTACTATATACGGTTCTTAGTAAGTTAATAATATAGTCTATTGAAATTTCTAACTATACCCTCTTAGGGACTAGAAGAGGATATAGTAGGCCTTTTTTTCTAGAACGCTAAATTATATTCCTATTATAAGAGTAGTAATTTTATATAAAGCGTTTAATATCTACTACTATTCTAAGCTAAAAGTAGTACCGTAATATTAACCCGATTGTAATATTCTTACTAGAGTAGCTAGCTAAGTAAGAGTTGTAAGTCTCTTAGATTAGCTTTATATAAAGTAACTTACTCTTAGAAACCTAAACGCGTTCTCTCTATATTAATCTATCTTCTAGAACTAAGAGGTTAGATAGGCTAATCCTAAAGTAACAGAGGGTTTCTAAAAGTATTCTCTCCCCTACTTTAGTAGTATAGAAAAGTATAGTATACGTCTTATTTTTTTCTTAGGTATTTTACTATAAGATCTCTATTAGTATTTACTACTCTTTATACGATATCTCGGTTATAGACTCTCTTTTATCTATAGATTCCTCCCCTAATATAGAGTCTTTCGGGGTAACTACCTCTACCTAATCGTTAGAAGTATCTTTAATATACTAGTTTCTAGTTTATACGGGGGTTGTATAAACTCTATTTTTAAAATCGGACGGTCTAAAGAGTTAGCTAATCTTTCTTTAAATCCGCTTATTATTAGCTTCTTTTAGGAGATCCTAATTACGATGCGAGAGAGTATTAGCTAGGATATTAAACTTATCTAGCTTATATTTAAACTAGAAGTTAAACTGGGTAAAGAATACTATCTACTTTACCTAGTACTTAGAAAGCCTCTATACTTTAGTAAAGTATTTTAGGTTGTAGTAATCTATATAAACTATAAAGTACGTAAGTAGTTTTAAGGACTTCTCCTATTTTTTAAGGTATTATATAACTGCTAGTAATTCTTTATTATAGATTAGATAGTTATACTCTATAGGAAGTATTTACTTTAATATAAAAGCGATAGGTTATAGAACTCCTTTATCGTTGTATTATAAAAACATACCTCTAGTATAATAGCTAGAGGTATTATACTCTAGAATCGTTTCTCTTTTAAGGTTATATTAGGCTAATATTAGTACTTATACGAAGTATTACTTTAGGTAATTAAAGGCGGTAAGTACCTGATTATTAAGTTGAAACTATTTCTTCTCTTATTTCCTTTAGATAAGAGTTATTAGTAGAGTAACTACTTCAGAAAATTCTTTAATAAACTAGCGGTAGAAGTTTATAAAGTCTAAAAAGCTCTATATACCGCGAACTAATATAAGCGCTTCCTAGTCCTAGATTACTTTAACTTTCTATAGGTCTATTTAGATACCTTTTTCCGTATTAATAATAAAGCTAAGATATTTTATTATATAGACCTTAAATTCGTACTTATTAATATTAAGTTAGAGGCTAGCATCTATTAGCTTTTAAAGGATTACTTTAATATAGCGCTAATAGTCTTATAGGGAGCCGTCTGTATATATAAGAATATTATCTAAGTATACTAAGATAAAGTCGCTTAAATACTCCTAGATTATACAGTTAATATACTATTAGAAGGTACTTAGAGTATTTATAAGGCTGAAGGGTATAACTAGCTATTTATATAAACTATAGCAGGTTATAAACGCTATCTTCTACTCGTCTCCTTCTTTAATTCGGATCTTATTAAATATAGTAATAATATTAAGTTTTGTAAACTACTTAGCTCGACTAATTTAATTTAGCGTTTCTTAGATTAGAGGTAGAGGGTAACAGTCTTTCTATATAATAGCGTTTAAGGCGTAGTAGTTAATATAGAAGTAGAAGCTACCCCCTAGTTTTCGTATAAACAGGACCGGTGCTATAGCTAGAGAGTTGCTAACCCGAATAAATCCTTTATTAAGGAGCTCTATTAGAGTCTTCTAAAGGATAAGGAGCATCTCCTATAATATTCTATATAAAGGACCTAAGGGGATCCTTAAAGGGCTTCTATCTTTCCCTTCCAACTCGATTATATAGTCTACTCCTAGTCTTAAAGGCGGTAGTTTATCGGCTTCCTATTAATTAAAGGTATAGAGTTACTATATATATTCTTTAGAAAGTTTCGTATAAGGGTCCGTCTTTAGCTTATTTTCTAGAGCCTTCTAAATGTTAGCTATACTAATAGTAAAGATACGGGGTAACTTAGTAAGAAAATCTTATAGGCGTCTCCTATAGCGTTTTACTATAATAGAGAAAGTATATACTAAGACTTAGGTAATATTAGCCGTATATTACTACTTCTAAAGCTCCTAGTTTCGTACGATTACCCCCATTCTATAAATATATAGGATTTCCGTTTTTAGGTTAATAATTACGTCCTCGCTTTACCTCTATAAGCGTCCTAAGATTATACTATAATCTCCTTCTATCCTTAGAACTACATAAGTAAATACCTAACCTAGACTTACCTAACTTCTACCTACATCTAGTAAGTTGATAATAGCTACCTCTTTAATAATTCTAGCTGAGAAGTCGCTGAATAATAAGGCCGTTAATAGCGTTAGGAGGTAGAGGTATTCCAGTCCAGCCTTTTATATAATCCTTTTCTCGACTATTATATATAAGTTACAGCTATTATCTATTAAAGCGAGAAGGCTAAAGATATTATTAAGTAGTATAGGGGTTATAAATAGAGTACTAGTCATCCGAAATTAATTAAATTTATCTAGTACTTACTTATTCGCCTGCTCTTTTTATAGCTCTAAACGCTAACTTCCGTTTAGAGCGATACTTTTCCTATTCTATTAGCTTAGGCTATATCTCTACATTTCTTATCATATTAAATAGGCTCTAGCGGCATCGTACAAGCCTAATTAAACCGTATACTATTCCTAGGCGAAGCGTAGCAGTAGCTTTAGATAAAGTAACCCCTATTTCCGTAGGTAAAATAGGTATTCTATTATTTCTAAGCCTTCAGCTCTTTCTCGGTAATATTTCTCATCTTCTCTAGTAGTTAAAGCCTTACATCTAAGCGCCGTACGAGTTTATAATTAGCTATTAGCGTCTAGTCTATAGTATTATTAATAGTAGCTAACAGTTGTAGTTGCGGGAGCGGCATAAATAGCTGTCCCTAGCTGTCCCTTATCTAACTAGTCTTCCCCCTACTAAAAGGCTATATAAAAGTGCTATTAAGTTTAGCTGTTTTAAGACGGTTATTAAGAATATAAAGTTTTCGTACGAAGGTTGTATATAATATAAGATCTTCCTTACTAACGCCGCTAATTATTAATTAGCGGAGTTTAGGATAAATCTTCCCTTCTAAATCTTATATCTTAACTTAGTCTAGGTAAGAGTTATACGATACTTTTATAGAGAGACGATTATATTCGACTAGAAATTTAATAAAGGTTTTATTACCTTGTCTTAGGGTTTTAAACTTAATCCCGGCTTGTTTCTAATAGTAGGAGTTATTATATCGTATATCTATAATTGTCTAGAATTTATTATAGATAAGGGTACTTATAGTAATATATTTTTTATACAACTGAAGGTATATTCTAGTATTACTCTTATAAAACGATATTATATAGGCTGCTACTATTATATCTATTAAGCCTATAGATAAACTATTAATACGGATCTTAGTCTTTATACTACTTTTCCAAATAGGGTATACTTTACAGTTTCTTTAGAACTTGTCTAGCTTATTAAGTATAGCTTTTATACGAATAGGCTTAGTAGTTATTAATAGTATAGTTGGTAAGACGCTCCCTTTAGGGGCTAAATACTTATTTAGTTGCTCCTCGAGCTTCCGATAAAGGCTTGTTCTTTTAAGTTACTATTACTACTTTTCTTTCTCTAGGCATTTCAGCCTAGCTGCTATTTTAGCGAACTGTCTCTATACAGTCGCTATATCGAATCCTTGTTCTATCGGTCCGTTTTAGTCTATAATTTCGTACGGTAGTAGGTCTGCTTAGCAGTTAAGATAGAATCTAGTATAGTATAAGCTTTAACAAATTAAGAAGGTCTAAGGATATAATAGGATTAGATATAATAAGAATCTATTATTATTAAAGCTAGAGTAAGAGAAGAGAAGGTATACGGTAGTAAGATATATATTATTCGCTTACTTTAGTCTAGGTAGGTATAGGGTCGTATAAGAGCAACTGCTATTATAGCATCGTAGGAATAGGACTGAGCTATAGGCCAGGACCTTTACATATAGTACTTTATAATAATAAAGTAGTTAAGCTACTAATAAATCTATTAGTTAAAATATCTATTAAAGTTTAATTTTAGTATTATATACTAATCTAGAAAATTTAGAGAGAAGTCTAATACCTTAACTTAAAGGTTATAAGATAAACCTATATAAAAAGAGGCTTATAGAAGTTATTAACAGATATTACTTCATCCTAAACTATTCTAATAGATAGAAGTAGGCTAATTAATTATAGAGATTATTAACGAAAAATACCTAAACGATAATCTAATTTAAGATACTCTAAAGCTACTAAGAAAAGAAATCTATTAATCTAAACTCTTAACTCTAGCTAACTATAAAGAATATAATAACCGACTATATTATTAAGATTGACTTATAGTATTAGACTATAATAAGCTAAAGCTTAAGCTGCTATAAGCCGTCTATAACTTACTATCTAGTAGATACTCTAGTTAAGGAAAGACCTTAAAACTACTCTAATATAAGTACTATTAGTTAAAAATATTCGACTTAGTATAATAATATATAAGCTATTATTATATATACTAAAGAAGTAAGGTTTCTAAAAAGAAGTACTATAGATTACTAAAACTATTACCTATACCTAAATAAAGGTTTTAAAATATCTCTATAGATTTTATAACTAATCTACTAGAATTAGAAGGTTGTATAAATATTATAGTAGTAGTTAATAGGCTTAGTAAGTATAGATACCTAATACTATACGCAAGAATTAAAGCTCTTAATATTATCTAACTATTCTATTACTATATATAGGTTTACTATAGACTATTATATACTATTATATCTAATTATAAGATATAGTTTATTTCTACCTTTTATTAAAAGCTTTATAAATAGCTATAAATTAATATATATATATTAACTAGCTTCTACTTAAAGATTAATAGCTAGATAGAGAATGCTAATATAGTAATAGAATAAGTTTTCTAAGCTTATACTAGCTATAAATAAGATAACTAGGTTAAATAGCTACTAATC
>ML986784.1:28650-40156 GCA_010094045.1 Lojkania enalia
TAGATTACTATTGGATAGAGCGTATACGTATAGTATTAGTATAAGGATATACCTCTAATACTATAAAAGAGTATCTAGAGCTAAAATACCTAGCTAAATTAGACTAGTATTAGTTTAAGAATGCTAAAGAAATAATTTTACTTCTACAATTATATTTTATTATAGGTAATAAAGAGATAGAAGCACGATAGGCGTTTTAGGTCCTAAGGATAAATAAGAGAGAAGCATTCCTAACTTTTAAAACTCGCTTTATTAGTACAGCTATTAGAGGATCTGTATCCTAATCTAAGTAGTTCTTCTACCTATAGAATAAGATTCTCCCTAGCCTAAGGATACTAAACCTTAGCTTTAAGCTTATATAGAAAGGCTTCTTTAATACTATAGTTACCTACTTAACAGCCTATGATATAGAAAGGAGAAGCGTTTCTAATCTTCTAGAATAAACTGCTAGCCTATAGGTTGCAGCTAAAACAAATTTAGATTAGTACTAGAAGATTTTTAAAAGCTTATCTAAAGTAACTTATAATTTAATACTACCCTAATCTACCCTAGTATTAACACCTTGTTCTACTATAATTGCTTCTTAACCACCTAGTAAGACTTCTATACCTAAAAGGTATATAACCCTAGGTAATTACTATAATTATAGTAAACTAGGATATTTTATAAATAAATATATAATCCTTAAAGTATAAGAAATAGAAGTTAAATAAGAAGAGATTAAAGAAGAAAAGTTCTTAGACGTAAGTAAGTACTACCTAGATAGTTCTTAGGTGGGAAATAGAGATGTCTAGGAAAACTCTCTATTCTAGGCTTAAATAAATATAACTTATTAAACATTAATTTATCGTATTTATTTAAAGGAAAATACTTCTAAATTCCTACTATTCTATATTTAAAAGGCGTTAGTGTATAACTAAACGCCCTTATTAATACTAGTACCTAAGGCTTCCTATTTCTTAATTCTATAGTAGTTAGATTACTCTTCTAAGCCCTATATATATTAATATAGTACTTACTCTTTAAAATTACTGTTAAAGGTTTTTAGAACTAAATCTAAACCCTAGTTAATTAGTATATCTATTTATACCTGCGAATTAATAGAAGAACTATTTAAAACTACCTATTTATTATTATAGATTTAGGTACTTAGAATTATATTATTAGTATTAAATAGTTATATTATTTTTAACTCCAGCTAGATACAGATAAGAATCGGATTATATAACCCTCTAAGTATTCTACTACTTATAATCCTTTACCTCCTTTTCTTATATAATTAACTCAGCTAGCACGTAATAAAAAAGTAGAACTAGATATCCAGCAACACGACGCTCTATAGGAAAAGAACTAGTATTAGTAGTCCCGTAGTCTAACTATCTATTATATTAAGGGTTTATTAAGACTATTAAAATTATATTAGTCTTCTATAGCCTATAGTTTAAATAAGCTTAGAGCTCCTATACGCCCGTATAAAATAAAGTCCGAACCCGATTTAAAGAAAGTTTATTCTCCTATTATTATTCTTATCTTAGTTAATACTTTTTACTTTAATATGAAGAGGAAAGAGAACGAGTTTTTCTCTACGTTTCTATACGAAATTAAGCGGCTGATTAAAGATAAGTAAACCCTAGAGCTAGAAGATGAGGCTGAAAACGAAGTACTAGTAAATCTCTAATTACTATCCGAATACTATAAGTATTAGAATATATTTAGTAAAACTGCGGCTTATTAATTACTAGAATACCGCTCTTATAATTATAAGATTATTCTTATAGAACCCCTCCCTAATAGTTACAGCCTATTATATAAGTAGAATATTAAAGAGCTGGAGGCAACTAAAAAGTATATTATAGATAATCTATAGTATAGGTATATTAAATAGAGTCGGAGCCCCTTTATATCTCTAATCCTTTACATCTATAAACCTAATAGCGACCTATATATCTACGTAGATTATTATAAACTTAATACTCTTACCTATAAAAACGTATATCTAATACTATATATAGATAAACTCTTATCTAGACCTATTAAGGTAGTAATTTTTACTAAGTTTAATATTTGCGCGGCCTTTAATAAGATTAGAATAGACCCTAGTTTTAAGGAATATACTACCTTTTAGACTTAATATAGAACCTATAAATATAAAGTTCTATCTTTTAGATTATATAATAGTCTAGCAACTTACTAGCGTTATATAAATAATATACTAATTAACTACCTAGATAACTTCTATATTACTTATCTAAATAATATTCTTATCTACTTAGAAGACGAGGCGATATATACTATCTACGTTAAGAAAGTTCTTGAAAGATTATATTAAGTAGGGTTATAAGTTAATATTAAGAAGAGCGAATTCTATATTACCCGAACTAAATACCTTAGCTATATCCTCTTAAATAAAGGTCTTAAGGTTAATCTAGAGAAGGTAGAAGTACTGCGTAACTAGTAGCTACCTACTATT
Source organism: Lojkania enalia (assembly GCA_010094045.1). Taxonomy (NCBI): domain Eukaryota; kingdom Fungi; phylum Ascomycota; class Dothideomycetes; order Pleosporales; genus Lojkania; species Lojkania enalia. The sequence goes on from ML986784.1 coordinate 31,121, forward strand.
ATAATAGGTGTGAAATCCTTCTTAGGTTTTACTAGATTCTATTAATAGTTTATACTAGAATTCTCGCGTATTATAAAGCTAATTATTATACTATAGAGCTCTATAACCTCTTTTATATAGACTTTAGAATGTAATATTACCTTTAAGAAATTAAAGTCAGCTCTACTAAGTATATCTACTTTCTACTACTTTAACCCTGCGTTAGAAATAAAAATGGAAACTAATACCTTTAATAGAGTAGTTATAGAAGTACTATTATAGAAATATCTCGACGGAAAATAGTACCTTATAACGTTCTATAGTAAGGTTCTATCCGGTTTAGAACTAAACTGGGAGATCTATAATAAGGAACTATTCGCAATTATTACTGTATTTAAGTAATAGAAGGTAGAACTTACTTTAGTAGCTACTAGAACTCTAGTATATACCGATTATCGCTTACTCGAATATTTTATAACTATAAAGGTACTTAATACTTGTTAAATTTATTAGACCGAGGAATTAACTTAGTATTAGTTCCGAATCGAGTATACCCTAGGTAAGAATAATACTAGAGTAGATATCCTTAGTTATTGTAAATAAGATATAGAAAACTTAAAAGCAGCTTAAACTAATAACTAGTTAAGAGTCCTACTCGGACCGTATTAACTTCACCCCCAAATTAATACTGAATTAGTCTAGTTCTATATTATCTAAATAATAACTTAAGCAGCTATATTAAATGTTATTAAAGGCTAGGAGTAGGTTATATTACTAGACTCTCTAGAGTTAATCAACGTATTACTATAGGAAAACCGAGCCTCTTTCGCGTAGGAACGTATACTTCTACCCTATAAGTATTAGATAGAGAATAGACTACTCCTCTATAATAATCGCTTATATATCCTATTAGATTCAGGCCTTTATACGCGACTTATATAAGAGGCTTATAACTAAGTATCCTCTGTATACCTAAGTGCTACTAAAACCTATTAGTTACTATCTTAGAAGTACTACTAGAAGGGTATAGAAGCTACTTATAAACGATATATACGGAATTACATCCTATACCGTAAAGCTTATCCGATATAAACCCGAACTCTAGGTTTTATCTACCTACTTTCTATACTAAATCGACTAATATAGTATCTATATATTAACTTTAAAAATTTTCCTATAGATAAGTCTGGATATAATTAGATTATAGTAGTAATCGATCGCCTGTCTAAATAAGCGGTATCTATTTCCTACTATTATATAATTAACATACAGGGAATAGCCGAATTATTTATTTAATAGGTGTACCGCTTTAGCTATATATCCGAAACTATTATTTTAGATTAAAGACCTTAGTTTATATCTAGTTTCTAGTCTGAATTCTGTTATATCTTAGGCGTAAAGATTAAACTATCTACTATTTATTATAAAGAGACTAACGGATAGATAGAGATTATAAATAAGTATATTAATTAGAGACTACACTCTTTCGTATCCTTCTACTAGGATAACTAGAGTTCTCTATTACCTATAATCGATCGAGTATAAGTAATTCTACCCTATATAACTATTAGAATATCCCCGTATTAGATCCTATACAGATTCGAGCCTTATTAGAGTTAGGATTAGAAATATTCCGTTAATCCTATTACTATAACAGATAAATTGAATTATAAGAATACCTTAACTCTAGCGATTTGTATATATATAGCTTAGAAAACTGTAAAGGCTAATATTAAAAAGGCTTAAGATTGCATGCGATCTATTGTTAACTATTACTAGTAACTGATTAATTAGTAGATTAGTAATATAGTCTACCTAAATACTAAAAATCTTACGGTCTAGAGACTGAGCTAAAAGCTATCCGATTAATAGGAGGGCCCTTTTAAAGTACTAGAATAGGTTAGAAACTTATACCGTCTATAACTACCCCTAAGGTTGAGAATATATAATATCTTCGCACTAAACCTACTGTATAAGAACCCCCAGGACCCTCTACTAGGGTAAGAAGCTCCGAAACCACCCGCTATTGCTATTAAGGGGGTAGAAGAATGGGAGGTTAAGGAAATACTAGCTAGTAAGCTGTATTATAAGACCCTCAAATACTATATAAAATGGGTAGAATATAATCTTAACCTGGTCTAGTATAAAGTCTTAAATTTTATAGGTTCGCCTTATAAGCTGAGAGCTTTTTATAATAAGTATCTAAATTAGCTAAGACCTCTAAAGGCTCTAACTAAATAGATTAAGATATATAAGAATAGTATAGAGAATATAGATTATCTAGTAGACGATAATATATAAGAGTTGAGTAGTAGATTTAAAAACTAAAGTATAGGCCTAAAATTACTCCTCTATAAAATCCGGAGGGTCTAATAGCAGGCTGTTAGATACCTCTCTAGTTCTCTCCTCCTCTATCTTCCTTTCTCTTCTTTCCCTCTAGACTCCCCCTAAACCTCTTCTACTTTATTCTTAGCCGCCTAAGAGCGCCGTAATATTAGCTTAAAGGCTAGATACTAAAGCCTCTAGGGCCGAAACCCGACGGAGCAACTTAGTACTCTAGTAGAATAAAGCTACTTAGATACTGGCCGTAGGAAAGCTATCTTCCTAACTTTTTACAATCTGGGCTATAAGCGCTAAGTTGTAAACGGACTCTAAAATAGCTTTAAAGACTACCTTTTTATCCTCCTCATCCCCTATATATCGGGCTACTACCTATAGTTTAAGATGGCCCCGGAGGACTAGAAACTCCTCCTTATAGTAGGAGGGGATCTATAAGTGTGTTAGTAGTAAGTACCCTACTAGTATTAGATATAATTTATATAGGGTTATACTTTTTATTTTATAAGGTATAATACTTGTATTTTTTTAATCTTAGGGACCGAAAGGTAAATATTATATACTACCCGTAGGCGAGCGCGTGTATAACCCGAAAGTAGATAATTTAGAAAGCTTTTAAAGAGGCTCTAGAAGGCGGGCGGAGTAGTATATTAATTAATTTTTTCTAAGAGGCGTTAGTAATACTTTAATAATTAACGGTTCTAGAAATGCGTAATAATATATACGGAGCAGAAGTTGTTATTTAGTTAAGAAAGCTTAGTTAATAATAATCTAGCAATATACTAAGGCTAGTAAACACTTATTACTATACGCGACGAAATTGCAATATTAATAAACTGTTACGATAGTAGTTACCAGCTAATATATAGGTTAATTATACTTACCGTAAAAAAAAACCTTACTTAATATTATGTTAATAAATATATCTCTATAGGTAACTACGCGTATTAGCCCTTACCGGTAAATACCTCTTTAAAGAAATTTCTTTATACTGGAACCCATCTATAACAGCCCTAATTCCCTCCCGAACTAGCATAGATAGGGACTATTAGCCTACGAGGAGGGGGGTAGTATAATAATACAAAGAAATCGTTCTACGAAAAGCTTTATATATAACCTTATCCCAAAGCTTTTCACTTATCTTATCCTACCCCTAGTTCTACCCTTTTTCCCTTCCGTATATAGTTGTACACTCCCTTATAAGTAGCTTAGTAGTTCTTCTATATCCTTTTGTATAAGGCCTATAGGTGTTAATAGAATTCCTAGGTCCTTGAACTCCTATGTACTCCTATATGCCTCTAAGTAGATTTATACCGTATTCGGACCTATTATCTTACCTGTACTATTATAAAACCTATATAATATAGATATCTCTATTCTTTATATAATATTTTAATATTTATATATAGTATATAGTAATAGAGTTAACTACCTAAAGTGCGATTAATTAACTATATATAAGCGTCTATAATAATAGGCTTCTATAAGATTATTATAAAAGTATTCTTATATACTTATAGACTAAAGCTATCTAAATTAGCTAAAATATATCTTATATTCTATATATTACTATTATAACTAGTATTTAAGTCGTCTAACTACTTACTTAATTAATAAGTATATAACCCTAAACCTATTAAAATTAATAGAGAACCGGAATATCTCGTTAAATAAATAGAAGACTTCTACTACAACTAATAAAGACGCCGGTATAAATACCTAGTTAAGTAGACTAGCTATTATAACCTAGAATAGTATCCGGCTAGTAACTTTACTAAGATAACTACTATAGAAGATTACTATACTAGAAATTTAAATAAATAAGACTTAAATATAATATTATATTTAGATTCTTAATTAAGTACTAGAGTCTAATTTAAGTATATTCTTAAACGCCTGTAATAATACTATACTAATATAATACTAGTAATAATACTACTACTAATCTCTAGTATAGTACTACTATATAAACTAAACTAACTTAATTCCTAATATAGTACTACTATATAAACTAAACCGACTTAATTCCTAGTATAATACTACTATATAATAATAACTGATTATACTAATATACCTATAACTTTAACTAATACTAGTATTAATAACTATTACTTAATTATAAATAATCTAAATATAATATAAAAACCTAACTTATAGAAACTTATAACTAAAAGAGAAGTACTATTATAGTAATACTATAATATCTCTATACTTATACTACCTTTACTATAATATTTAAACTAGCTGTTAGTAACAGCTATTCACTACTAGCTAGAATATAACCGACTTATCTTAACTATAATAGAGGAAGGTTTTACTAACCTAGCTAACCTATATAATAGTATTACGGACGCTTATATATAGTTGGTTAATTATACTTTAGGTAGTTAACTCTATTATTATATACTATATATAAATATTAAAATATTACGTAAAGAATAAAAATATCTATATTATATAGGTTTTTATAGAGGCTAGGTTTATACTATTATTATTACAGACATCTTTATAAGAACCCTTATACTAGACTTAGTTAAGATTTAGGACTCTATATAGCTAGAAGAATAAGGCTAATATAAGATACGTAACGCGTTTAGTAGTTTAGTTAACTAAGTAACTAAGTAAGAAGAAATAATAAGGGAACTAAATTATATTTAATAACCTTACAACTCTAATCTTTATAGCTCTTTATAGTTAACCTAAATATCCTTTATATACTCTACTTATATACTTCTATTATAAGTCTATAAGAATAATACCCTTTATAGTATGTAATTACTCTTAGTTATTACCCTACCCTATATCTAGCTAATTAGAAGGGCTGTTATACTTTAACTACCCTTATAAGACTAGAAAAAGTAAGACTAGTTAGACTACCCTAGTTATAAGGAAAGAGATACCTTCGGTAAGTAACGTAGGAAACTCACGTAAGTAGAATATCGGGATTAGCTAGTAAGGCTACCTCTTCGGAGGTAGATATAATAACTATATTTATAAGAATATAGAATAAATTAGTATAATAATAGGAACAGCTAGTTCTAGTAGACAAATAGATAAGAAGCCTAAAGAAGACTTAGGACAGTCTTTTCGAAAGTTTTAAAAGAATATAAGAAATAGTTAATAGTAAATAAGAGATAGAACTTACGGGAATTATCTAAAAACTTAAGTAAGTTAAAAGAGTACTATTAATAATATATTACTAATAACAAATTAAACTAGTACTATTTAATAAGTTTAACAGAACTAGGTCTAAGTTTAAAGGATTCCTAATAGTAGTAAGGATCTATATTAACGCTAACCTCGATATTATTTAATATAAGAATAAGAAAGTACTATTTATAAGAGTATACTTAATAGGTAAACTACTCAACTGGTTCTAGTCCTTCCTAATAGATTTTAAAAACTATATAGAAGAATACTAGAAGAGCGAAACTAAGGTAATATTTATAAGCCTAATATACTTCTAATAGAAACTCGAACTAGCGTTTAGAGATATCGACGAAGTATAAGTAGTAGAAGATAGACTCTACGACCTAGTTTAACTAGGATCTATTACCTTATATATATCGAGCTTTTAATAGCTCTCGAATAAAGTTGTATAGAATAACTATAGTATAATAGTAAAGTTCTATAGAGGATTGAAAATAGAAATAAGAAGAGTAATAATATATATAGAACAACTACGGGACCTAGTATTATACTTCTAACTAGTAAAGAGAATCGATGATAAACTATACCAGTTTAAAAACGAGGAAAGATAAGTATACTACTAAAGGGTACGCTTCTTAGTAAAGGCTGCTAATACGGGCGGACCTATAGATCTAAGCGCTACTAGAGAAAAGAAGCCTAAGTTACAGGTAACTTAGGAAAAGAAGACTTAAAAGAAAGATATTAAGTATTATAATTGTTAAAAACTAGAATATATAGTAAAGGAATGTCGAAGTAAAAAGAAAGAAAGAAGAAACTAACCTATAGAAGATAAACCGTAGGAAGCAGGTAAAGAGAAACTAGCTGCAACTATAGAATACAGAACCTTATATTAGTTCTTCTATAACGAAGACGAGTGTTAAATATACCGACAACTTAAAGAAGCTATAGGATATTAGCCTTAAAAGAGAATATAACTTAAAGCTACGTAAGAATATATAAAAAGATAGCTAGAAGAAGTTTAGGAAATATTAGATAAGGATAAAGAAATAAACACTCTATTATAAATAGAAGAAGCTACTACTAGAGTACTAACACCTAAACTAGTATCTAGAGCATATTTTACATACTAATAAAGAATAATCGAGTATAAATAGAGAACCCCAGCTCCTATAGCTACTCTATAAGATAAACTACCTATAAGATTCTATAATAAAAATAGACTAGGATAAGATATTATCGACGTTTATAAAGAATAGTAAAATACCTACCCTAGGGAAATCCGCTTCTTATATTTCTAAAAATAGATAGAAACTACGAAAGTAGTAGAAGGGTATTTTAATATAATAGATTGGGATAAGGCGGCGTATATAGTATAGAAAGTAGTAGCCTTCTTACGAAATAAAGTACTAGTAAAATACTAGATACTAAAGGTATCGCGATATAAATAAGAATAGGATTACTAGATTAGAGAAGATAATAACTCCTATATAAACTAATACTACCTAGTATATTTTAAGATAATATAGATATCGTGTATCAAACGATAATATAAGGCCTACTAAAGAAGAAAAGAAAATATAGGTGTATAGCTAAGACAACTAAACGAAGACAAAGTACTAGAAAACCCTATAAAGTAAGAAGCTATAATAGGATAGGAAGTTATTAAATAAACCTAAAACTATATAGTACTTAAATTTAAACCTCTACTATCTATAGTATATATTAGAGGAAGGCTATAATATAAATGCCTAGAACGGAAATGTCCGAAATATATATCTATAAAAGAAGTAATAGCTTACTAGCCTAAAACAACTTAGTTATACGGGAATATAGGAGAATACTACCTTATAATATCTAGATAGTACTACAGCTATAAAGTATATATACTTATTAATAGTAGAGTAATAAAGAATTTTATAGCTAGTAACTATATTACTAGAAAAGGAATACCTATAATACAACTAGAACGACCTTATATAATTTAAACTATAGAAGGGAAAGATTTCTAGAAGAAAGTTATATATACTATAGAACTAGGAGAGTTTAAAATTCTAGAAACAATCTAATAAGAACAAATATTCTAAATTATAGAGATTACTAACTATAATATTATCTTAGGAATCTTATAGTTAAGAAAAGAAAACCCTTAGATAAATTAGTAAACGGGACGAATTATCCTTAAAAACTCTAGCTAACTAATTAAGGAATAACTTGCTGTAATAGTAAAAGAAGTAGTAAAAGAATTATTCCTAATAGGAAACGTATTATATAGCGTACCTAAGGAATACTAATATTTGATAAAATAGCTCTAAGAACTACTATAATACCTACCTAAATATAGAGAATACGATTATAAAATTAAATTATAACTAGGAAAAGAACCTGGATATAGACTAATATATAGTCTAATACTAAGAGAAATAGAGGCTTTAGAATAATATATAGACGAACACTTGAAGAAAGGAATAATTAGAGAATTAAACTTACCAGCAGTATACCCTATACTCTTCGTAGATAAAAAAGGAACAACCGACTTATAAATATATATTAATTACCGTACCCTTAACAACATTATAATTAAAGATTAATATCTTCTACTACTTATTTGTAATTTAAGAAACTAATTAAGAGAAGCCACCATCTTTATAAAATTAGATATCTAGAACGCGTACTATTAAATCCGTATTAAAGAAGGAGACGAATAGAAAATAGTATTTAAAATAAAAAGAGGACTCTTTAAATACCTAGTTATACTATTTAGACTTACTAATATACCAGCCACCTTCTAAAAACGAATTAATAAGGTACTAAGACTCTACCTTAGATAATTCTATATAGTATACTTAGACGACGTTCTTATATATTTAAAAATAAAATAGGAATATAAGGAATATATCGAACAAGTACTACGCGTATTATAAGTAGTAAAACTGTACTTTAAAGTAAGAAAGTGTAAATTCTATACTATAAAAATAGACTACTTAGGATTTATTATTAAACTAAGACAACTATAAATAGACTTAAATAAATTAGTAGTAATTACAGACTAGCTAACCTTAAAGTTAGTTAAAGATGTCTAATCCTTTATAGGATTTTATAACTTTTATTAAACCTTTATTAACGATTAGAGTAATATAACTATACCCCTAACTCAACTATTAAAGAAAGATGTTACCTTTATATAGGGAAATGAATAAGAAAAAGCCTTTTAAGAAGTTAAGAAACAATTTCAGTAAGAACTAGTACTAAAACTCTATAACCTAGAAAAGAAAGCTCTTATAAAAACCGACGTATTAGGAACGAGAATAGCTAGAATCCTTATATAAATCTATAATAGGAAACGATATCTAGTAGTATATTACTTATAAAAACTTATACTAGTAGAGATAAACTATAATATATACGACTAAGAACTTCTAGCTATTATAGTATACTTTAAAGAATAGCGTGTATACCTATAAGGAGTAAAATAGTAAACTAAAGTCTATTATAATTATAAAAACCTTACTATCTTTCTTACTACTAAAACTCTTACCCCTAGATAGGTTAGATAGTTATAAGAACTAGCTA
>ML986784.1:40342-52419 GCA_010094045.1 Lojkania enalia
CTAGATAATACTAATTAGATTAGTAATAGACGGGATACCTAAAGAACTCTAAGAATAAGAACTAGAATAGATAGATAGACTACTATATATCTATAATTAAATCTATATACCAGCTAAAGTTAGAAAAGAATTTATTAGATAATTTTATAAAGCCTCTACCTATAGATACTAAGGAATAGAAAAAACGCTAGAACGAATCTTTAGGGGATTCTACTTTCTTAAAGTAAGGGAATAGGTAAAAAACATATTACGAGAATATATAGACTGCTAATAAAATAAACCTAATAGATATATATCCTATAAACTATTATAAAACCTAAAAACACCTACTAGATTATAGATAGAAATTATTATAGACTTTATTATTAAGCTACTAAAGTTAAAAGACTACCCTAAGAGAGAAGTATACAACTCTATTATAATAATTGTAGATAGACTTATAAAGTACACTTACTTTATCCTCTATAATAAAGTATTACTAGTAGAATAAGTTACAAATATCTTCCTAAAATAGATTATAGTATAGTATAGAATACCCTAGAAGATAATTATAGACTAAAATACTAAGTTTACTTTAAAGTTTTAGTAGATAATTATAAACTTACTAGGAATTAAATATAAAATATCTATAGCATTTCACCTATAAATAGATAGATAAATAGAATAAATAAACTAAATAGTAGAGTAATACTTATAGTACTACCTTAACTATAGATAAAATAATTGAGTAATACTACTATTAATAGCGTAACTCGCGTATAATAGTACTATATATAGTATAACTAGAGTATTACTATTTATAGTAAACTATAGGTATAAACTAAAAATATATAACACCCTGATTAAAGTAGTATTATAAGTACCCTAAGTATAAGAACAAGTCGAGATTATTTAATAAACGCAAAACTTACTAAAGAAAGATCTCTAGTTCCTATAATATACTATAAAGAAATACTATAATAAGAAATATAAACAACTACCTTACTTTAAGAAGAGAGAAAAAGTTTAGCTACTAAGACGGAATATTTAAAGTAAATAACTAAGTAGTAAACTAGACTATATTAAAATCGGACTATACGAGATTAAAGAACAAATATTACCCGTAAACTATCGACTTAAATTACTTACGACTATAAAAATCTACCTAACCTTCTATATTATACTTATAGAAAAGGCACCTTAGGATGCTAAACTAGTAGTATATAATATAGACGTGTACGGAAAAGATTAGGAATAGAAAGTTGAGAAAATAATAAGATATAAGATATAAAATAGCAAATAATACTATCTAATAAAATAGTTAAGAACGGATAAATATAGGAACCTATAGAATAATACCTAGGAGCTAGAAGAAAACCTTAACCCTACGGTATTATAGATATATTATAAAACTTAAATTTACAAAGAAAACCTAGAAATAGAGTAGTAGGATTAAATAGTATTAGCTATGTTGCGGGAGGCGACTCTACCTTAGAAAGAAGACCCGCCTCGTAATCTACCTCCTCCTCCTCCTTAAGCTGCTCCTACGTACATTTATAACCCTCCACCTACCTATACTTTACTTATTTACAAATCTTATAAAGGCGCTAAATCTTTATATAAGCTACTACTACCTTATTAAAAAGTTGCTCTAACTTTTCCTAGGCTAGATAGATCTTCTCCTCTAGTTTCGCAACTTTAGTATTCTACTTTACTACTAGGAAGAATCAGGAATAAACTAGTATTACGGGACTATAATATATAAGTAATCTAAGTATTACAATCCGCGTTATATAATAAATATATACTAGTATAAAAGTACTCTAAATAATACAATTTTTTAGGTATCTCCTTCTTATCTATTTTATAAGTTAACCTCTTACAGGAATACCGGGAATAAGGTATAATCGTTTTACCTAAACAGTCTATACGATCGGTATAATAGTATCTATTTAGAGTTAAGCGATAAAGGGGAGGTATTAAGAATATATATAGTCTCAGCAAGAATAGTATACTAACCCTACTATATACCGGTTTAGAATAGGAAAACTCTCGGGCTGAAAGCTTAGAGAGGGAAAGTAGTATTACGGACATCTTTATAGGAACCCCTATACTAGACCTAGTTAAGATCTAGAACTCTATATAGCTAGAAGAATAAGGCTAATATAAGATATATAACGCGCTTAGTAGCTTAGTTAACTAAGCAACTAAATATACTTAGTTGCTTAGTTAACTAAGTAACTAAGTAAGAAGAAATAATAAGGGAACTAAATTGTATTTAACAACCTTATAACTCTAATCTTTATAGCTCTTTATAGTTAACCTAAATATTCTTTATATATTCTACTTACATACTTCTATTATAAGTCTATAAGAATAATACCTCTTATAGTACGTAATTACTCTTAGTTATTACCCCACCCTACACCTGGCCAATTAGAAGGGCCGTTACAACTATATAGGCTAGCTAGGTTAGCGAAACCTTCCTCTATTATAGTTAAAATAAGTCGGTTATATTCTAGCTAGTAGCTAATAATTGTTGCTAGCAGCCGGTTTAGGTATTATAGTAAGAGTAGTATAGGTATAGAAGTGTTGTAGTATTACTATAATAGTACCCCCCTTTTAGTTATAAGCTTCTACGAGTTAGATCTTTATATTATATTTAGGTTATTTATAATTAAATAGTAGTTATTAATACTAGTATTAGTTAAAGTTATAAACGTATTAGCACGATTAGTTATTATTATATAGTAGTACTATACTAGGAATTAGGTTAGATCGCAGGTATATTAGTACAACTAGTTATTATCGTATAATAGTACTATACTAGAAATTAGGTCGGTTCGGTTTATATAGTAGTACTATACTAGGGATTAGGTTAGGTCGGTTTATATAGTAGTACTATTACTAGTATTATATTAGTATAGTATTATTATAGGCGTCTAGAATTATACTTAGATTAGACCCTAGTACCTAATTAAAAATCTAGACGTAATATCGTATTTAAGTCTTATTTATTTAGGTTTCTAGCGTAGTAATCTTCTACGGTAGTTGTCTCAGCAAAGTTACTAGCCGGGTACTATTCTAGGTTATAATAGCTAGTCTACTTAACTAGGTATTTGTACTAGCGTCTTTATTAGTTATAGTAGAGGTCTTCTATTCGCTCGACGAGGTATTCTAGTTTTCTATTAATTTTAATAGGTTTAGGGTTATATACTTATTAACTAGGTAAATAGTTAGACGACTTAAGTACTAGCTATAATAGTAATATATAGAATATAAAATATATTTTAGCTAATTTAGGTAGCTTTAGTCTATAAGCGTACGAGGATACCTTTATAATAACCTTATAGGGGCCTATATTCTTCTAGTTAAGCTTTTTTAACGGTCTTTATATACGTATATTTCTAGCGTCTAGCTAGACTAGATTACTAACTTAGTAGTTAGGGGCTAGTACGCGTTTGTAGTTAGCGTACTCTTATTAAAACGCTTATACCTAGGTAAGTTCTTCTCTAATATACTCTATAATATCCTTTATCTTATTAACTAGTCTATTAGCTTTCTAGGCTATTAGAGACTATTTTAGCAGTTAATAGATCTCTATAGGCAGCTTAAAGCCTATTTAAGGGTATTAGCTAAAGTAGGCTAGAAATAGAAAGACTTTTATTAATTTAGATACTATATTATTTGCTTTAAACTGCGCTGTTAACAGCTATTTAATCTAGTTATTTTATTCGTAGCTGGTATAGGCTTAGAGAACTTGTTCTATTACTATATTAGTGTTTTCTATCTAGCTATTAATCTCTAAATAGAAGCTAGTTAATATATATATATTAATTTATAACTGTTTATAAAACTCTTAGTAGAAGGTAAAAATAAACTATATCTTACAATCGGATGTAATAGTATATAGCAGTCTATAGTAAACCTATATATAGCGACGGAATAGTTAGATAATATTAGGAGCTTCAATTCTTACGTATAGTATTAGGTATCTATACTTATTAAGCCTATTAACTACTACGATAATATTTGTACAACCTTCTAATTCTAGTAGATTAGTTATAAAGTCTATAGAGATATTTTAAAACCTTCGTTTAGGTATAGGTAATAGTTTTAGTAATCTATAGTACTTCTCTCTAGAAACCTTACTTCTTTAATATATATAATAACAGTCTATATATTATTATATTAAGTCGAATATCTTTAACTAATAGTACTCGCGCTAGAGTAGTTTTAAGGTCTTTTCTTAACTAGAGTGTCTGCTAGACGGCGAGTTATAGATAGCTTATAGCAGCTTAAACTTTAGCTTATTATAGTCTAGTATTATAAGTTAATTTTAATAGTATAGTCGGTTGTTATACTTTTTATAGTTAGTTAAAGTTAGAAGTTTAGATTAACAGGCTTTTTTTCTTAGTAGCTTTAAGGTATCTTAGATTAGATTATTATTTAGGTATTCTTCGTCGATAATCTCTATAATTAGTTAGCCTACTTCTATCTATTAGAATAGTTTAAGACGAAGTAATATCTATTAACAATTTCTACAGGCCTCTTCTTATATAGACTTATCTTATAACCTTTAAGTTAAGGTATTAGGCTTCTTTCTAAGTTTTCCGGGTTAGTATATAATACTAAAGTTAAACCTTAATAGATATTTTAACTAACGGGTCTATTAGTAGTTTAGCTACTTTATTATTATAAAGTACTATAGGTTCTTATAATTACTTAGCACTTCTATAAAAAATGCTGCGCCTTCTAATTCAGGCCTCTATTATTTAAAATATTAGATAATTATAAGTAGTTCCTTATTATAAATCTTATAGTTACTTTTAGTAGGGTTTATACGTTTAGAGAAGTAGGTAATAAGTCTTAGTTTACTGTTAGCGCTTCTCTAAGACAGCATGCTAGCTGTTATAAAATCGGACGTATTAGCTTCTACTACTATTAGTAGCTTAGGGTTAAAGTATTAGAGAATTAGTATAGAGATAAAAGTATCTTTTAGGTAGTTAAAGGAATATTAACAACTATTATTCCAGTTAAATTAAGTATTCTTCTTAGTTAGGGCTACTAAGGGGAAGACTTTCTATAAGAAGTTGCTAATAAATTGTTAGTAGAAGTTTATAAAGCCTATAAAGGCTTAAATATCTTTTATATTCTTAGAGTATTTCTAGTTAATAATTATCTCTACCTTCTTTAGGTCTATATAGATCTCTTTTATAGTAATTATATATCCTAGGTAGATTACTTCTAACTAGTAGAACTTATACTTATCTATATTAAGCTGTAGACTATTCGCTTTTAAGGCTTTAAGGACTAGCTAGATATACTACTTATAATCCTTTAGATTCTTACTAAATATTAGGATATTATTAATATAAGTAGTATAAAATATATTAAAATATAGTCTTAGTATATTATTTATAAAGTACTAGAATATACTTAAAGTATTAGCTAAGTTAAAGGGTATTACTAGGTATTTAAATAGCTTATAGCGTATATAAAAGGTAGTCTTCTATTTATCTCCCTTAGCAATCCTTAGCTTATTAAATATAGTAATAATGTCGAGTTTTATATAGTATTTAACCTTATTAAGTTAGGTTAACATTTCTTAGATTAGTAGAATCAGGTATTAGTTCTTAATAGTAATAGTATTTAGGGCTTTATAGTTTACGTAGAATTGAAAACTACTTCTAGATTTCTTTATAAAGATTATAGGTACAGCTACTAGTAATAAGTTTACTTTAATAAATCCCTTAGATAAGTTCTTATTAAGGTACTTCTTTAGTATCTTCAGCTCGTTCTAGGACATTCTATAGAGTAGACCAAAGCTAGTTTACTTACTATTCTCTAGTTTAATCTTATAATTATATAGTTGTTATTTAGGCAGCTTATCTACATCTTTATATAAGAAGATAGATAATAGGTTATAGTATTTTTTAGACACTTTAGTAATAGGGTTAATATATACCTTTAGAGCTAGAGCCTTATTAATATTAGCTATTAATATAGTAAAGATTTTATAGTTAAATTATTAGGAGAGTTAGACTAGTAGTATAGTACCTATATAATATATATCTAGCTGTAGTATAGACTTTAGGTATTTAAGCTTAAATAGATTCTCTTAACTATAATCTTTATCTAAAGTTAGGTTAGTTTTAGTTTTAGATTTTTTTAACTAGCGTAACATCTTAAGTAGCTAGTAATTATATTAGGTATAGTTTAATAGGCGGAGTTTTAAATAGTACTACCTAAACTTTAGGCTATATAGGGGTTATAAATTAATTACTTTAGAGTCTTCTTTTATATTAGGTTTAGATAGTTTACAATCTTTAATAACTATTTAAACAGCTTATTAGTAAACGATAGTACTAGTAGATTATAAGTATCGAGTTAAATATTAGTTAGTAGTAAAGACTAGCTGTTTATTTTTATAGTCTAGGTTTATACGATACTTATATATCTATAACTATTCTAGAATTAACTAGTATTTTTCTAGTATAGTTATATAGAGATATACTATCTCTAAATAGTTTAGGTGTCGGAGGGTTAAAGTAACTAAATAGAAAATAGTCCTCTTATAGAAGACTTCTCTATTAAAGCTAGTTAGGTATAGGTTATACGAGAGTTGTATCTTTCGAAGTTTTAAGGTATATATAAGGTCTCTATAAATATAGCTATAACTAGTAGCCCTAGTATTAATAAGAACATTAATATCTTACTAGACTAGGTCTTAATAGATTAAGAAAGGAGCTAGAATCTAGTAGTTCTATAACTATTTCTATAAAAGCTAGTTCTATAAATATATAGAGATTTAGTGTAAGTATAGTCCTAGAAAGTAATTTACTTCTAGAACGGACCTTTTAGCAACGTTCTAGTTAGTAAAACTAGCTATATTTAGGAGTAAGAGTAATAGCTTTATCTATAAAATAACGAGCGTATTAAAGATTGGTTAGAAGATTAGTTAGAAGATTAAAAGTAGGATTTATAGGGTATAGTAGGGCTCTAAGACCCTTAATAGATTAATAGTAGAGGAGTGCTATATTCTAGTAAAATATATCTCTTACTACTATACTTATAACAGCGTTCTTTACAGCGGCGCCTTTCTTATTTATTAGAGCCTATAAGTATATAGCTAGAAGCGTTAAGTTCTATAGTATTTAGGTCCTTCTAGTAAGTAGTATAATACTTTAGTTATTTATAGTAGTTGCTGGGCAGGTAATATAGGTTAGTATTATATAGGGAAATTAGGTTGATATAGTTATTTAGGGTGCTAAGTATTATAATACTAATTATAGCACGGCGGAGCTTATTAGAGAGAGAATATTAGAGATATACGATTTATCTAGTCTTATTTAGTTTAGTATCTATAATTAGGCGTTGGAATTTAGTAAAGTAAGTAGGGAACCTACTTTAGCCTTACTTTAAGGTCTCTAGCTTACTCTATACTATAGTTTTCTTATTCTAGTCGCTATAGACGGATTCTAAAAAGGCGACTAAGCTGTCTATAGAGTTGATACCCTTATCTATTAATAGGTTAACTAATATTACTAGGTCTTATTCTAGGCGGGAGTAGATATATAGAAGGCGGGTACGTTCAGTTAGGTATTAGTTAGTATTTTCTTCTAGTTTATAGCGGAGCTTTCTAATAAAGTATAAAATCTCTAAGCGTTTACTAGAGAATATTAAAGGGTTAGATAAGTAATTAGAATAGAAATACGGGTTATACGTAGTTTTAAGCAGATTAGAGGTTAATATAGATATTTATTTAAAAGCTAGGGTTGTAGGCTAAATTAGGCTAAGGGCGGGTAATAGTTCTATTACTGTTAATATACTAGTAGCTAGTAGAGGGGTAGCCGTTTAACAGCTACTAAATTCCTTTTATATTACTTTAAAGTCTAACTTATAGTAGTTCTCCTAGGTTATTAAGGCTTCTACTAGCATCTTGTTCTTCTACTATAAAGAGTCTAGCTTACTCTAGATTTCTTTAAATATATTAATAAGCGCGTTCTCGTTTATAGTATATAATAGTAGATAATATAATATAATATTATAGACGTTTATATATAGTTAGTTAATTGTACTTTAGGTAGTTAACTCTATTACTACGTACTATATATAAATATTAAAATATTACGTAAAGAATAGAGATATCTATAATAATATAAAGAAATCGTTCTACGAAAAGCTTTATATATAACTTTATCCCAAAGCTTTTCGCTTATCTTATTCTACCCCTAGTTCTACCCCTTTTCCCTTCCGTATATAGTTATACACTCCCTTATAAGTAGCTTAATAGTTCTTCTATATCCTTTCGTATAAGGCCTATAGGTGTTAATAGAATTCCTAGGTCCCTAAACCCCCACGTACTCCTATATACCTCTAAGTAGATTCGTACCGTATTTAGATCTATTATCTTATCTACGCTATTATATTATATAGAAGAACTTAATACTACTAATAACAGCCTCTTTAATAATATCGCATCGATTATTTATTTAAATATATCTAAGTTTAAAATACGCCGATTTAGTTTAGATTATAATACTTATATACTATTATATTAAATTATTTAGTTACCTAGACAGGATCTTAAAAACCTTCTATTAACTAAAGCCTTTAAATTTAGAACTTCCTATCCCCTATAATTAGGATTGCCTTTAGAAAAGCCGCGTAGAGTATACCTAGGTAGAAACTTAGAAACTACTAATAACCTATTAGAATCGGAGGTAACTGCTGATATCTAACTATAATTTACCTTCTAATTCCTATACTAGAACCGATATACGCGTAAGTTATAGTAAGAGTAAGCTTCTATCTACGCGTATAGAACAACTGTTACCTCTTATAGGGGGCCCTACGACAGGCGGACCCCTCTCTATAGGGTCTATAATAAAGAACCTATCTAATTTAGAGGAAAATCGAAGTAAACTAACTCTTAAAGAATAAATCGCAATTTTATAAGAGGAGATCATACGCTTAATATAATAGAGAACTATCAGTCCTAATTAACCTCTATAGACCACTAAATTAGAACTAATAATACGCTAGGAAACTTTTACGACTCCCCTAGTAAGAAACCTCTTAGCTACCCTTAAGCCCCTTTAAGCCTACCTTACTAAATATATACTTAAGATCGAAAGCCTTATAGATAGTAATAAACCTATATTTAAATAATAGTAAGCCTTAATTCTAGACTAACTTAAGATTAATATAGATTACTATTAGATAGAGTATATACGTATAGTGTTAGTATAAAGATATATCTCTAGTACTATAAAAGAGTATCTAGAGCTAAAATACCTAGCTAAATTAGACTAGTATCGGTTTAAAAATACTAAAGAAATAATTTTGCTTTTACAATCGTATTTTATTATAGATAATAAAGAGATAGAGGCGTAATAAACGTTTTAGATCCTAAGAATAAATAAGAGAGAAGTATTCCCAACTTTTAAAGCTTGCTTTATTAGTACAGCTATTAGAGAATCTGTATCCTAATCTAAATAGTTCTTCTACTTATAGGATAAGATTCTCCCCAGCTTAAGGATACTAAACCTTAGCTTTAAGCTTATATGGAAAGACTTCTTTAATACTATAGTCGCCTACTTAATAGCTTATAATATAGAAAGGAGGAGCATTCCTAACCTTCTAGAATAAACTACTAGCCTATAGGTCGTAGCTAAAATAAATTCGGATCGGTACTGGAAGGTTTTTAAGAGTTTATCTAAGGTAACCTATAATCTAATACTACCCCAATCTACTCTAATATTAATATCTTATTCTACTACAATTATTTCTTAACTATTTAATAAGACTCCTACACCTAAAAGATATATAACCCTAGATAATTATTATAATTATAGTAAACTAGAATACTTCGCGAACGAATATATAGTCTTTAAAGTATAAAAAATAGAGGTTAAATAAGAGAAGATTAAAGAAGAAGAGTTTTTAAATATAAATAAGTATTATCTAGATAGTTCTTAGGTAAGAAACGGAGACGTTTAAGAAAACTCTCTATTCTAGGCTTAAGTAAGTACGACTTATTAAATATTAATTTATTATATTTGTTTAGAGGAAAGTATTTCTAAATCTCTACTATTCTATATTTAAAAGGCGTTAGTATACAACTAAATACTCTTATTAATACTAGCGCCTAAAGCTTCCTATTCCTTAATTCTATAGTAGCTAGATTACTCTCCTAAGCCTTATATATATTAATATAGTACTTACCCTTTAAAATTACTGTTAAAGGTTTTTAGGACTAAATCTAAACCCTAGTTAATTAGTATATCTACTTATACCTGCGAATTAATAGGAGAACTATCTAAAACTACCTATTTATTATTATAGATTTAAGTACTTAAGATTATATTATTAGTATTAAATAGTTATATTGTTTTCAACTCCAGCTAGATATAGATAAGAATTGGATTATATAGCCCTCTAAGTATCCTACTACTTATAATCCTTTACCTCCTCTTCTTATATAATTAACTCAGCTAGCACGCGATAAGGAAGTAGAGCTAGATATCTAGTAACGCGACGCTTTATAGGAAAAGAACTAGTATTAGTAGTCCCGCAGTCCGACTATCTATTATATTAAGAGTCTACTAAAACTGCTAAAACTATATTAGTCTTCTATAGTCTATAGTTTAAATAAGCTTAGAGCTCTTATACACCCGTATAAAATAAAGTCCGAATCTAATCTAAAGAAAGTCTATTCTCCTATTATTGCTCTTATCTTAGCTAATACTTTCTACTTTAATATAAAGAGAAAAGAGAACGAATTTTTCTCTACATCTCTATACGAAATTAAGCGGCTAATTAAAGATAAGCAAGCCCTAGAGCTGGAAGATAAAGCTAAAAACAAAGTACTAGTAAATCTCCGATTACTATCTAAATACTATAGGTATTAGAATATATTTAGTAAAACTACGGCTTATTAATTACTGGAATACTACCTTTATAATTATAAGATTATCCTTATAGAACCCCTCCCTAATAGTTATAGCCTGTTATATAAGTAGAATATTAAGGAGCTAGAGGTAACTAAGAAGTATATTATAGATAATCTATAGTATAAGTATATTAAATAGAGTCGGAGCCTCTTTATATTTCCAATTCTTTACGTCTGCAAATCTAATAGCAACCTATATATCTATATAGATTATTATAAACTTAATACTCTTACCTATAAAGATATATATCTAATACTATATATAGATAAACTCTTATTTAAGCCTATTAAGGTAGTAATTTTTACTAAGTTTAACATTCGCGCGGCCTTTAATAAGATTAGAATAAACTCTAGTTCTAAAGAATATACTACCTTTCGGACTTAATATAGAACCTATAAGTATAAAGTTCTACTTTTTAAATTATATAATAGTCTAGCAACTTACTAGCGCTATATAAATAACGTACTAATCGACTATCTAGATAACTTCTATATTACTTATTTAGATAATATTTTTATCTACTCTAAAGATAAGGTAATATATACTATCTATATTAAGAAAGTTCTTAAGAGATTATATTAAGCAGGGTTATAAGTTGATATTAAGAAGAGTAAATTCTATATTACTCAAACTAAATACCTTAGCTATATCCTCTTAAATAAAGGCTTTAAGGTTAATCTAGAGAAGATAGAAGTACTATATAACTAGCAGCTACCTACTATTATAACAGGTATAAAATCCTTCTTAGGTTTTACTAGATTCTATTAACAGTTTATACTAGAATTCTCGCGTATTATAAAGCTAATTATCGTATTATAGAGCTCTATAACCCCTTTTATATAGACTTTAGAATGTAATATTACCTTTAAGAAATTAAAGTTAGCCCTATTAAGTATACCTATACTCTACTACTTTAACCCTATATTAGAAACAAAAATAGAAACTAATACCTCTAATAGAGTAGTTGTAGAAGTACTATTATAGAAACATTCTAATAGAAAATAGTACCCTATAGTATTCTATAGTAAGGTTCTATCTAGTTTAAAACTAAACTAGAAGATTTATAATAAGAAACTATTCACAATTATTACTGCGTTTAAGTAATAGAGGGTAGAACTTACTTTAGTAGCTACTAAGACT
>ML986784.1:52429-83614 GCA_010094045.1 Lojkania enalia
TAGAAGTACTACTAGAAGGGTATAGAGGCTACTTATAAACGATATATACGGAATTATATCCTATACTATAAAGCTTATCTAATATAAACCTAAACCCTAGGTTTTATCTACCTACTTCCTATACTAAATTAACTAATATAGAACCTATATATTAACTTTAAAGATTTTCCTATAAATAAGTCCGGATATAATTAGATTATAATAGTAATCGATCGCCTGTCTAAATAAGTAGTATCTATCTCCTACTATTATATAATTAATATAAGGGGAATAGCCGAATTATTTATTTAATAGATATACTACTTTAGCTATACGCCTAAAACTATTATTTTAGATTAAGGACTTTAGTTTATATCTAGTTTCTAGTCTAAATTCTGCTATATTTTAGGCGTAAAGATTAAACTATCTACTACTTATTATAAAGAGACTAACAGACAGACGGAGATTATAAACAAGTATATTAATCAGAGACTACACCCTTTTATATCCTTCTACTAAAACAACTAGAGTTCTCTATTACCTATAATCGACTAAGTATAAGTAACTCTACCTTATATAACTATTAGAATATCCTTATATTAGATTCTATACGGATTTAAGCCCTGTTAGAGTTGGGATTAGAAATATTCTATTAATTCTATTACTGTAACAGATAAATTAAATTGTAAAAACGCTTTAGCTCTAGTAACTTATATATATATAGTCTAGGAAACTATAAAAGCTAATATTAAGAAGGCTTAGAATCGCATATAATCTATTATTAACTATTACTAGTAACTAATTAATTAGTAGATTAATAATATAATCTACCTAAATACTAAGAATTTTATAGTTTAGAGACTAAGCTGAAAGCTATCTAATTAATAGAAGGGCCCTTTTAAAGTACTAGAATAGGTTAGAAACTTATACTATTTACAGCTACCCCCAGGGTCGAGAATATATAATATCTTTACACCAAACCTGCTATATAAAAACCCCTAGGACCCTCTACTAGAGTAAGAAGTTTTAAAACCACCTACTATCGCTATTAAGAGGGTAGAAGAGTAGGAGGTTAAGGAAATACTAGCTAGTAAGCTGTATTGTAAGACCCTTAAATACCGTATAAAATAGGTAGGATATAATCTTAACCTAGTCTAGTATAAAGCCTTAAATTTTATAGGTTCGCCTTATAAGCTA
Organism: Lojkania enalia; assembly: GCA_010094045.1. Taxonomy (NCBI): domain Eukaryota; kingdom Fungi; phylum Ascomycota; class Dothideomycetes; order Pleosporales; genus Lojkania; species Lojkania enalia. The sequence goes on from ML986784.1 coordinate 53,606, forward strand.
AGAGCTTTTTATAATAAGTATCCAAATTAGCTAGGACCCCTAAGAGCCCTGACCAAATAGATTAAAGTATATAAGAATAGTATAGAGAATATAGATTATCTAGTAGACGATAATATATAAGAGTTAAGTAGTAGATTTAAAAACTAAAGTATAGGCCTAAAATTACTCCTTTATAAAATCTAGAGGGTCTAATAGTAGGCTGTTAGATACCTTTCTAGTCCTCTTCTTCTCTACCCTTCTTTCCTTTCTTTCCCTCCGGACTCCCCCTAATCCTCCTCTACCTTATTCTTAACCACCTAAGAGCGCTGTAATATTAGCTTAAAAGCTAAATATTAAAGCCTTTAAGGCTAAAACTTAATAGAGTAACTTAGTACTCTAGTAGAATAAAGCTATCTAAATACTAGCCGTAGAAAAGCTATCTTTCTAACTCTTTACAACCTGGGCTATAAGCGCTAAACTATAAGCGGACTCTAAAATAGCCTTAAAAGCTACCTTTTTATTCTTCTTATCTCCTACGTATTAGGCTACTACTTATAGTTTAAGATAGCCCCGGAGGACTAGAAACTCCTCCTTATAGTAGGAGGGGATTTATAAGTATATTAGTAGTAAGTACTCTACTAGTATTAGATGCGATTCGTACGGAGTTGTACTTTTTATTTTATAAGGTATAATACTTATATTTTTTTAATCTTAGAGATTAAAAGAAAAATATTATATACTACCCGTAAGTAAGCGCGTATATAGTCTAAAAGTAGATAATTTAGAAGGCTTCTAAAGAGGCTCTAAAAAGCGGGTAGAGTAGTATATTAATTAATTTTTTCTATAAGGTGTTAGTAATACTTTAATAATTAACGGTTCTAGAGACACGTAATAATATATACGGAGTAGAAGTTATTATTTAATTAAGAAAGCTTAGTTAATAGTAACCTAATAATATACTAAGGCTAGTAAACGCTTATTACTATACGCAACAAAATTGCAATATTAATAAACCGTTATAATAGTAGTTACCAGCCGATATATAGGTTAATTATACTTACCGTAAAAAACCTTACTTAATATTACGTTAATAAACGCATCTCTATAAGTAACCGCGTATATTAGCTCTTATCAGTAAATACCTCCTTAAAGAAATTTCTTTATACTGGAACCTATCTGTAATAGCTTTAATTTCCTCCCGAACTAGTATAGATAGAGACTATTAGTCTATAAGAAGGGGGGTAGTATAATAATATAAAGAAATCGTTCTACGAAAAGCTTTATATATAATCTTATCCTAAAGCTTTTCGCTTATCTTATCCTACCTCCGGTTCTACCCCTTTTCCCTTCCGTATATAGTTGTATACTCCCTTATAAGTAACTTAGTAGTTCTTCTATATCCTTTTATATAAGGCCTATAGGTATTAATAGAATTCTTAGGTCTCTAAACTCCTACACACTTCTATATACCTTTAAGTAGATTTATACCGTATTTAGACCTATTATCTTACCTATACTATTACAATATCTATATTATATAGGTTTTTATAGAGGCTAGGTCTATACTATTATATAGGCTAGTTGGGTTAGTAAAACCTTCCTCTATTATAGTTAAGATAAGTTGGTTATATTCTAGCTAGCAGCTAATAGTTGTTGCTAGCAGCCGGTTTAGGTATTATAGTAAGAGTAGTATAGGTGTAGAGGTGTCGCGGTATTACCGTAATAAGTAGTATAAACCTAGCTTCTATAAAAACCTATATAATATAGATATTTCTATTTTTTACGCAATATTTTAATATTTATATATAGTATATAGTAATAGAGTTAACTGCCTAAAGTATAATTAACTAACTATATATAAACGTCTATAATAAGTATACTTTTTTATAAAATCTTACTTTTTATAATATTTAAAGATAGTATTTAAAAATACTTCTACTATTTTATATAAGTATAAACTTTTAAATATCTCTTAATAAACTATAGTAAGTAGAATACTTATAATAAAAGCTTTCTTAATATAATTATAATAGTTCTTCTACTATTAGTTATATTATACTTTATAAATATTATTAGTATATTAAATATTCTTAAAATTATTTTACTAAATAAATCTTATTATCTATAACTCTATATTATTTAAATATAATAGTAGATTCTAATATATTAGTTTATTAGGCTTAGATAGTAGAAATACTTCTTTTAAAATATTTTTAATAGCTTTACTAATAATTTAGTTTTATAAGATAGCTTTCTATAGTAAAATATTCTTACTATTCTTTACTAGGTTTATAATTCTCTTATAATCTACTATAATAGTATTATATTCTATATTAGTAGTACGAGCTAAACTTAGTTAGTTAACTAGATACTACTATTAAACTATCTATTAATTAGTAATAATAAGCTAGGAATTAATATAATAATTAATCTAATTTACTATAAGTTAGAAGTATAGTTAAAAGCTTATAACCTATTAAACTATAATAGATAAAGTAGAAGAAAGTATATTATTATTACTTACTTAATAAAGCGCGCTCTCTAGAAGAACTATCTAAATAGAGCTAGTCCTAATCGGGACTAGTCTATAAACGCTAATATTTATAAGGTCTATTACCTTAATATCTACCCTCTAATATTAGGTAATATCTTACCTATTATAAAACTAGCTTTATTAAAGTTATATTTATTCTTATTATAGATATTATATATAGCTTTTATACGCGCTATAAGCTTAAACTAGACTCTAATAATCTTAGAATCCTATTACGGCGACGCGTATCAGATGTTAACGCTAGATAAACGAGTATTAGATTGAACTATATAGATAGCTAACGTACGGCTACTATAATAGCTCAAGACATCTGAATGAAGAGAGAAAGGAGACGGATATTAGGTTACATATAACTTGTATATATATATACATTAGAGGTTCGGGTTTGTGCGTAATAGGCGAGGTGGTATGGGATCGGGAAGAAACTGATACCGTGATAAATCCTTACAGAATGCTCTCTAATAATTATTTAGTCGATTAAATTATATTTTAAGGCTATAGCTTAATAAAGTTTCTAGGCTATTTCTAGCTAACACACCCAGCGCCGTGCTTAACAAGCAGCTTATCTACACTATCTTATACAGTCCTTAGAGATGGTGTAAATCCTCGTGAATCTAGGTTAAGTATATATATAATAATAGCCTCCTCTTCTAGCTTAGCAAGCTTTTTTAAATTTAGCTCACAGTCGTGTCCTGCAGTAATTCCGTCGCGTCGTCGGCGTATTGTTTTTTAGGAGACGTTGTATATAGAAGCGGCTCGTCTTTCGCTTTGAAGTTGCTTGTTATTTATAGCTAAGATAGCTAGGGATATATCTGCTTTATTATAGCTGAATTGGACATTCGTAGGTTGAGCTATTATTATTAGAAGGTAAGGCGTTGCGTAAAGTTGGTGAGGTGGCGCGCTCGCTTGCCACTTACGTTACATCAAGACCATTAGAACATTCGAGTAATGACCATTCCGCAATTATATCTGTATTGACGGCCGATAAAGCATACTAACAGAATTCAAATTCCTCTAAGCCGAACCCATAACCAACTTACTTTTCTTAAGAATCCTCTCGGCAAAGCTCTGCATCGGCACAGCAGCTAGAATATCCAACAAGGGCATGTTGGCCTTCATTTCCCTAGTTATCCAATTTCGCACCTCCAGCGCAACGAGCGAGTCAACGCCGTAGTGATACATAGGCTGGCTTGGGTCAACCTCAGACGGGGGAATACGGAGGATCTCAGCCGTCTTTTTGACTAGGGCATCCGTAATGACGCGCGCTGGGCCTCCGGGGTCTTTGCCGTTGTTGGCATCTGAGAGCCTAGATGCGAGGGAGGCTGCAGGCCCTTCCGCAGTGGATGTGTTACCAGCTGTGGATGATCGATTGCTTACGGCAAGTGGGCCGAATCGTGGGTCTTTGAAGTATCCTGGTTGGGGGAGATTGTGGGTAGTCAAGATGTCGGCCGAGCCTAGTCCAGTGCATACTTGCACGGGGCATGTATCTTCGCTGACTCCCCCATTTTGTTGCTGTGCATTAATCAGACTCTTCATGAGGGCATGAAATGCAGGTTCACGGATGCCTAAGACATCCTCCCAAAGCTTCAAAGCGTTCATTCCAGTCTCCGCAATGACCCCAACATCGCGCATCATGCCTAGGTTGACCGAGACGGCTTTGAGACCCTGTGAGCGTCGATATTCAGCAAGCCTATCCTGGTACGTGTTTCCAGCAGCGTATTGTGCTTGACCGACATTGCCTATAATACCGGAAATGGATGAGCAGAAGATAAGAAAGTCGAGCGGCCGCTCGTGGTCAAAGTATTTATGCAGATTCCATGTACCTGCGACCTTAGATTGCAGGGGGACTTTCCATTCATCGTAGGTCATCTTCTCAAGCAAGACATCCCGAAGCACCATTGCCATCTGCACTACTCCTTTGATAGGAGGAAGCTCATCCGAACATTGTTTCATGGCGGCAAGGAAAGAATCTTCATCGGCAACATCGCCAGAATACAATTTGACCATTGCACCATGAATCCTTAGCTGATCCACGGCAGCTTTTGCTTCGGGTTTGGCGTCACTGGATCGTGAGAAAAACGCAATGTTCCGAGCTCCAGAAGCAACAAGTTCCATGGCTAGACTACGGCCTAAGCCTCCGAGTCCACCTACTAGGAGGTACGTGGCGTTAGGGTCGAGCTTAAGCGAGTCCTTGGCTTTGCACAGTACAGGGGCTTTACAAGTTTCCCCGGTGAATGATAAAACCAGCTTGCCTCGATGCCTACCCTGCTGCATGGTGCGAAAGGCCTCCTCTAATTGGCCTACAGGATATACAACCATAGGGTAGGGCGCGCGTAGGATACCCTTCTGTAGTAGCTTGAAGACCTCACTGACAATCTGGTTTGCGGTGTCTGCGTCTTGTTCAAGGAGGGTGTGCATGTTAATAAAAGTAAATGTTGTACTCTTGCTAAAGGGCCGCATGTCGAGACGCATATTATTTGTAATGTCGCGCAGCCCTATTTCGATAAACGTGCCAAATGTCGCAAGACAGTCAAACGAAACACGCAATAGCTCTCCGGACAAAGAGTTGAGAACGCAGTCAACCCCACGGCCACCAGTAGTCCGCTTAATGCCCTTAACGAAGCTACTGTCGCGCGAGTGGAAGATATTCTCTTCTGGAATGCCATACTGCTCCATGATAAGTTCCCGCTTATCATCTGTACCAACCGTAGCATAGACAACCAATCCTAGGTGGATAGACAATTGTACTGCTGCTTGTCCTACTCCTCCCGCTGCCGCATGGATTAAGACGGTCTGGCCACGGCGGAGCCTGGCTAACTTGACTAGTGCAAAGTATGCAGTAGCATGCACAGCGGGCACAGCTGCTGCCTCTTCAAATGACATAGTCTCAGGAATCTTCATTGTTACGCGAAAATCGCATCGAGTCCTAGTCGCATGGGTTCCCCCTAGCGATAGGGTGCTCACGCGGTCACCAGGCTTGAATGATCTTGCCGCATTACTACCCGCCCTGAGTACAATACCGCTAGCTTCTTGGCCAAGCCCTCTTACTGGAACTAGGCCCATAGACGCCATGATATCTCGAAAATTAAGGCCCGTTGCCTTAACTTGTATCTCGACCTCATTATCGCTAAGGGGAGTGCGCAGCGTACTCTCGTCGGGAGCAAAGTGCAAAGTGTCTAGAAGGCCAGGCTTGCCAATGTTGAGACGAAGTGAGGGTAAATTGCTACTTTCCTTGCCGAATTTTAGTTCCTTAATGCGAGTCGCGTCGTAGAGGTGATCTCGGACGCGATCATTCTCCCTAAGGCTCTTGTATGCGCGGGAGACCTGTAACAGGCCATCTCTTTCCCGAAATTCGTTATCCAGGTTTTCACTAGCTATAATGCGAGCAGCTAGAGAAGGGCCCTTTTGGAATCCCTCGCTGCTGAGATGTAAGACTTGGGCTTTGACGCTAGCCATCTCGCTCCTCACAACCCGTAGCAAACCATCGATCATTCCTAGGGATGGGTTGTCGCCGCAAGTGATCCAAAGAAGTCGTTCACAACTCAGCATCAGTGATCGAACACACTGAAACTCGAACTCGGAGAGATTTTCTAGCATGGGCTTCTCCAGCTCGAGCAAGGATATATATGACTTACCCTCGGGGACGCCAACTAGACCAGATACTGTCAACACAGGATATCCTTGGTTTTCTAGAATGGCATGTAGGCTCTTGGAAAAAGTCTGGCCTTGTGCCGATAACGCTGATGGCTCGAGAATAATCACCGCTTCCTTCGCATGAGTCCCGTTAGTGAGTCTTTCCAGCTTCTGCATCTCTTTGCTACTAGAGGAATATAAAGCGATATATTCATTGCCTGCTGGGATAGAATAGACAAGTGTGAATCCTTTGTCTTTTAGTGTAAGTGGTACGATGTGCTCTTTATCACTGGTAGCATCGCCAACTAGTAGTAGAAGAGCCTCAGGTTTGGCCAGTTGAATTATACGCTCCAGAACTCTGCCACTTTGATTATCCAAATTATAACTGATCTGATTAGGGAGGATTAGCAGGTCTGCAAGTCCTTTTTCCATGCCCGACTCGCTATCCAAGGCGTTCAGAGCAAACGGCTTCCCAAATACCCTCTCCTGGTTGTCTGGAGTAAAACTTTCGTCGACACTGTTGAGTATAGCATAACGGATCTGGTTTGGAAGAATTGCTTTTTCCGATAGTTTAGACATAGTTGCGTTATGAAGCAGCTCAAAACGCTCAACCAGTTCGACAACGTTACTCTCCGGACGCTGGTGAATTAGCATCCGGACAAGATCGATCAACTTCTCATTAGGAGTTTTGCCCGATACAACTTGACTTATTTTCGTTGGCTCAATAACATCTAGGGCGTAATTCCAGTGAATCTCGGAAGTGATGTCGGCTAGATCAACATCAGCGATGCCTATCCCGCCATCTGGCTTGCTTGACTCCTCCATCTCTACTTCCGCCAGCCGTAAATCGGCGACCGACATGAGAACCTGAGATAAGGATGAATCGAGAATTATGATGTTAGAGGACATTTCGTTGAGACTGTGTCTCTGTGAACGGCAGAAGCCAGGCAAGATGCATCCTACGTCCGCAGGCATTCGGACTGATATCTCCAACTCGCCGATAGCAGCGGGTAAATAAGGTTTTGCGAGACTAAAATTGCTGCTATTGTTGTTGGTACATGTACTCCCAAGGGTTCCCTGAAACATGGCGTCGAGAGTCGCCGCGTTGATGAAGAAAGGTCTGCTCAGTTGGCCCCTGCTGAAGGTCTCTCCTATGTCTACGAACTTTACTTCGAAGGCGCTTATGCCCGGGCCAGGGTGGCAGTTTTCCACCCCCTGGAAAATCTCACCGTATCGGAACGAGGCCCTCGCCATTCCATCGTAGAAGGCCACCTTAGAACACGTCTTCGGGCATTCAAGAAGAATACGGTGATAGTCAGCAATATGTGCGGCCTCAATGCTGGCGTCTTCATGTATCATGGCTGCACTTCTTTGCTCTTCGTAGGTAATCGATATCAAGCCACGGCAGTTATTCCGAAGCTGGCCTGATGAACCGATGCATGAAGATACAGTGAACTCCCACCAAGCTGCTGGGGTAGAGCCCGACGTGCTGATTAGATGAGGCCTCATATGGGTGGTCACCTCGATAGCCATGCCCTCGGGAAGTGTCATGGCGGCCAAAAAAGAAACGTCACGTAGCTTGAAAGTACGCGCTAACTTGCCCTGGTCCACCATCTGCTGAGCGACTTCAAGCACGATGCTAACCATACCCGCACCAGGAAACACTACGGTGGTTCCAACAGTGTGGTCACGGAGCCACGGTTCTTCATCGAGTCGGATGAAGCTACGCCATACGCGCTCGCTTTCGTCTAATTTCGGAAGTGGCAGGCCAATGAGGCTTCTGGTTGGAGAACTCTGATAGGCCATTTCCCGTTGTATTCGGGAATCCGCGCGAAAATTTTGAGAATGATTCCACGGATATGGAGGAAGATGTGTCAGAAGACGGCAGTTTGAGTCACCATTGACTTTGGACACATCAATAGCTACGCTTAGGTGAAACAAGTCCGCTGCAAGCCTCAACGCAGTATCGAGAGCGCTCTCCCCACGTGTTAGCATGGACTTATACTCGATATTCTTGATGCCGTAATGCGACATAATTTGCTCAATAGGACCTCCTAAGGTACTATGCGGACCGAGCTCGATGAGTAGATCGATTTCATTGTTCTCTCCGTCTGGAGACACCATTCGCCGGATCGCATGTTCGAATAACACAGGCGATATCAAATTGCGGACCCAATAGTAAGGCCCCAAGAGCTCAGGGTCAACCTCGCTACCAGTGACACTAGATACCATGGTTTTGCCTTTTGCTGGATAGCTTTCGATGCTGTCAATGGCAGCCGCGTATTCTGCAGAGCAAGAGTGCATGTGCGAAGAATGGTACGCAACATCGACCTTAAGTAGCCGAGCGAACACCTTGCGCTCGGTTAGGATCTCTTGAAGCCTTTCGAGGGCAACTGTATCGCCCGAGATAGTGATACTTGAAGGTGAATTTACGCAGGCAACAGTCGCTTGAAGCTTTGTATCGGCGATGAGCTTATCTGCTTCCATTCGCGAACAGCCAACGGCCATCATGCCTACCATAGCCACGCTTCCTTTGCGACGCTTTAGTCCAGCTGCAGCCTTTCCTCGGAAAAAGGCGGCTGCTAGAGCGTCGCGCTGGGAAAGCGCACCTATGCTGTATGCTGCCGCAATTTCTCCGCTAGAATGGCCAACCACTTTTGATGGTGATATACCCCAAGACTGCAACTCATCAACTAGAGCTATTTGTAGGACCGTACATATTGGCTGGCTGATCTCAGCGGAACTTAGTCGAGACCCGCCATGTTTTCTGGCCAGCTCTGTGGCTGTGTCCCAATCGCAACCCATCTCTTTTAGGAAACAATCAGATTTGAACACTGATTCTTTGAAAGCGGGTCTCTCTAGCATCTCAATTCCCATGCGAGCCCATTGCGCGCCTTGGCCAGTAAATACAAATCCTATACGAGGCGGTGACCGACTACGGTATGCACGTGTGGCATTTTGGCCTAGAGTGGCTTCTAGTTGCTCGCGTAGCTCAACTGCACTCTCTGCGATAATTGTATCCTTCCAAGATAGACCTGAGCGTGCAATGGAAAGAGTATGTGCAAGATTGGCGAGGTACTCCGGGCTCGATGCAGCGGGGCCCTGGTGCTCGAGGTGCTTAACTAGTGTGCCGCGGAGACGCTTGAAGCCTGCTTGGTCATTGCTGCTGAAAACAAAGAGTCTTTTTCTTATGATATAGGAGTGTTTGACTATATTCCTCGATAAAGGCCCTTCCTCCATGACAAAATGAGCATTTGTCCCACCCATGCCAAAGCCACTCACGCTCATGCGTTTGGTTTGGCAAGCTGGCCAGGGCGTCAATTTAGTTGGCACCGCCATATTCCATTTATCTAGCGGTATAGCTGGATTGATCTTCGATAAATGGATATTTGGCGGGATGAGACTATTTTCCATGGCTAATACACCTTTGATAATGCTTGCCATACCCGCAGCTGCTTCGAGATGGCCAATATTCGGCTTGACGCTCCCTATCCAAAGCTTCTTTCGCCCTGAACACTGGCCGATTGTGTGGTAAATTGCGCCCGCTTCTACTGGATCCCCAGCTTTTGTGCCAGTGCCGTGCGCTTCAACATACTGAGTGGACCCATACTCTAGCCCGTTGGATTCATAAACGTGTTTGATAAGTGCCGCTTGGGCATCGCCTGAAGGCATCGTAACGCCCTGTGTCCATCCATCTGAGTTGACACCGGAGGCACGGATGATGGCACGGACGTTATCTCCGTCTCGAATAGCATCGTCCAGTCGCTTTAAAACAAGGATGCCGCAACCCTCGCCACGACCATATCCTCCTGCATTCTCATCAAATGCTTTGGAATGACCAAATGGGCTGAGGAAACCCAAATTGTTGAGATACATAGTGCCATCTGGAGTAAGGATCAGACCCACACCACCAGCGATGGCCATGTTTGACTCCCCCGACTGGAGGCTTTGACAGGCTAGGTGGGTAGCCACGTGGCTGGAAGAGCATGCTGTCTGAACGGTAGCACTCGGGCCATGGATATCCAGAAAGTGGGAAATGCGATTGGATATCATCTCTTCGCTAGTTCCAAGGAGGTGGTACTTGGGAAATTGAGCGAAGTCTCTCTCGACAGCCGATGAATAGTCACCCATCGCAGAGCCCATGTAGCAGGCTGTCTGGGTCCCGGCAACTTTTTGCAGTGGCAAGCCGGCGTTTTCTAGAGCTTCATAGGCAACTTCTAATGCAAGACGTTGTTTCGGATCTAATGCCATTGCCTCTGCGGCAGTAATGTTGAAGAATGCCGCATCAAATACGTATGGGTCTTGCTTGAGGAAGTGCCCTCCCCTGGTCGGCAAAACATTCTGGCGGTTCTTGCTTTCTGGGTGATAGAATGCATCCGCATTATATCGGCCTGTTGTTGGTGAAAAGGTAGATCGACCGTTCTTCAGCAGGTTCCAAAACTCTGAAGGGTTCGATGCATCCCCTGGAAAACGACATGCCAAGCCTATAATAGCAATAGGGCTACGTGATTCACTCCGGCATATAGTAGACATTGCGAATGAACGATACGAGAGAAATATGTTTGGTATCTCGGCAGGTACTTGAAAATGAACATATGGTAGTTATAATTGTCCCTTCTAGCCCGTTGATTAGAAGCCACCAGCATGAGCAAGTTGTCTTTGGTATCTGCAACGCAATGACAACAATTTTCGCTCCACTCGATAACACCCTGTCATTGTCGTCGGAGCCGCGTACATCGGTTCCCAACAACTATATCCATAATTGGTCATGTTACGAAAGGATTGTTACTTAAGATGTTCACCCTATTGATTGAATCACAGTGCTTTGGGGGAGTATGTGATTGGATAACTGAACGAGCAAGGATGTAAGACTAGATTACAGGCGAACGCAAATAGAATGCGAGAAGACAGGAAGAAGGATCGAGATAAGACGCATGTAAGAAAAGGATTGATAAGAGCCATCATGAGAAGTTGCCTGAGACATAGGTTCGCAGAACATTCTGTAAATTGTTAGACCTTTTGGTTAATGCTGCATGTAAGAGACAGATCTCGGAAAAACTCGCAACTCTATATATCCTAGTACGATTTTGGGGAGAAGGATCTACAAGCGCAGAGTAAGTTCAATAAACGCAGGATTATTTATCGCAATACGATGCAAGAGAAAGATTAGACAAGGAAGTAGGCCTTAAAGTGTAACACTTGGCCAAGACCTTGGCTTTCATAGTGCAAGCGAAGGGGTCTCAAGAGATAAGCTTATCGCGTGGCCATGGCGTGTTCTAACTTGGGCCGCGTTATCGTTTACTGTAATATCGTTCCCGCCCCCAATTTGACTTTACAGACTAAGCACAGTTTAGTATAGATGTATAGTTCCTAGAACAGGACGCAACACGTAACCCTTGTCGGTCGGCCAATGCCGCGGGATGGTGCGGGGTGCAGCGGAGGGCGTTATCCGGCAGAAATGTCCAATAATGCTAAGTAGAATCCTTACATGACCGGCCTGGTGCCACTGTCCAGGCAGGTCGCCGATGTTGAGGCCGCCACAAGGAAAGAGAAAGGAATCCTTACAGTAGCTAGCATTACGCGCTTTTCCAAACCGATAATCTTATGCATTTTTCGGTTCCCTCGGGTAGGTAGGTTTCAATTAGAGAATGGATCAGCATGGAAACATGCAGCTCTTGCTTGAAGGAATGGGGGGACTTGTGTTTTCGCTTCCCCCATGACGACGTTCTCTCTATCCATCCGGATCAAGGGTTTCACGGGTTAGGTACTACACATCACAAACTTGCTCTCTTCTATTCTTCCGGCTGCTAATCATAACAATTGACTACATGGCCGCGACGACAATAACACACAATACGAAGACAATTCTCCTCTTTGGAGACCAGACCGACCCATGGATCGATGATATTGACCAGCTCTATAAGCAGGCTGTCTCAACACCATGGCTTCAGGCTTTTTTGGACGAGCTAAGCTGGACTATGAATACCGAAGTCAAGGCTATCATGCTAGATCCTATATTGCAAGACAGCTTGGGCCATTTCTCGAGCCTCAAAGAGCTCAGCGAGCGATATCGCCACAATACAGACGAGCTAGGGATGGCCCGATCTCTCTTAATCTACGCTATGAGAGCCGCAAATTTACTCCAATGGGTAAATCAAGATCCAAATCTCCTTAAACCGGGTTCACGACCCGAGTGGCTTGGTATATCGGGAGGGTTGATCAGTCTTTCGCCTTTGGCTATTTCTAAAGACTTTAACACTCTATACGATGCGTGTATCGAGGTAGCTCGTTTACTTGTACGAGCCTGCAAATTCACTTCGATGAGATCCAGGGCAATGGAAGATCGACCTGGAGTTTGGGGTTGGGCAGTGTTAGGGATCTCCCCAGATGAGCTTCGGACAGCTCTGGACCAATTCCAACAGGCAGCAGGCATTCCATCTATTAAAAGAGGCCAAGTTGCCGTGACAGGAGCCGGATGGAACACTATCGTTGGCCCACCTTCTGTGTTGGAGCTCTTTATCAAGCAGTGTCCCGCGGTGAGGACTTTAGCAAAGAATCCGCTGAATATCCATGCTCTTCTACACACCGCCAATCCCTCACCAGATGAAGTCGACTATATTGTCGGACAAAATTCGAATTTCTTGGATAAACCACTTATTTGCTCAAATCAAGATATTTGGGGCATGGACGACCCAAGCGCTACCTATGCAACTTGGGGTGATATGCTCAGAGCAATTTGTTTACAACTCTTGTCTTGTCCACTAGACCTTACGCTAACCGTGGGGAGACTCTGTACCAAACTTTCTGAAGTCGATATTGCCAGAATTATTCCTATTGGGACTAGCTGTCATACACCGTATCTAGCCGGCGCCTTAAGAACGGGAGGAAAGGTCGTGTCAATTCAAGATCAGCAGTCATTTATACGAGAAAATTTATCGCTGCAGAACGATCGCATTGCTATTGTGGGGATGGCTGGAAGAGGCCCAGGTTGCGATAATGCCGATCAACTTTGGGAGCTCATCATGGCCAAACAAGACCTCTGCCGGGAAATTCCTGAGGACCGTTTTAAAATAGACGAGTTTTATTGCGATACGCACGGGAAAGGCGGCAAATGCACCATGACTACTCGATATGGTTGTTTTATGGATAATCCAGGGAATTTTGACGCTCGTTTCTTCCACATCTCACCCAGAGAAGCAATGGTGATGCATCCGGGACACCGACAGTTCTTGATGAGTTCCTATGAAGCCCTAGAAATGGCGGGCTACTCAGATGGCCGGACACAAGCGATTGATCCCACCCGCATTGCTGTCTTTCATGGGCAATGCAGCGATGACTGGTACAATCACAGCCATCCAACCCTTGGATGCGATGCATACACTCTCCAGGGCCAACAACGTGCGTTCGGTTCCGGCCGTGTGGCCTGGCAATTTAATTGGGAAGGCCCTACTTACTCACTTGACTCTGCATGCGCATCAAGCACCTCTTGCATCCACTTGGCATGTATAAGCTTATTGTCCAAAGACATTGATATGGCAGTTGCAGGAGCCAGCAACATCTTGAGCTATCCCCATGCTTTCAACTGCCTTAGCAAGGCCGGCGTGCTATCAGACTCGGGCAACTGCAAAACTTTCCGGGATGATGCGGACGGTTACTCTCGCGGAGATTTTGTTGGTGCTGTAGTCCTCAAAAGACTCGAGGATGCAGTCGCCCACAACGACAACATTCTAGCGGTGGTGGCTGCCTCAGGCAGGAACCATTCTGGCAATTCAACCTCCATAACCACTTCCGACGCAGGGGCCCAGGAACGACTACTCCAGAAACTCTTTCGCAACGCACAAGTTTCTCCCAATGACATATCTTATGTTGAGGTACATGGAACCGGCACTCAAATTGGGGATCCAGCAGAGATTGGCGCGCTTTCAAGCTTCTTTAAGCATAGGCATCCCCTACATGGTCCCGTGGCATTAGGAGGAGTCAAAGCAAACTTTGGTCACAGTGAAGCAGCTGCAGGTCTAGCAGAATTACTGAAATGCGTCATGATTTTTCAAAAGAAAACCATACCGCCGCAAGTTGGCATGCCGCATGCCCTCAATCCTAAATTTCCGTCGCTCTCAACGCTTAACATGGAGATTCCCTCAGAGCCTAGAACATTTGACCGTACTTCAGACGGTAGGCCAAGGCGCATTCTTCTCAGCAACTTTGACGCGGCCGGTGGTAATGCATGTCTCTTGTTGGAGGATTATCATGCCGTTGATAATAATAAATACGGAGCAGACCCTCGATCATATCATGTGATTGTCACTTCTGCTAGAACACAGGCATCTCACCAAGTAAATAAACGTAGACTGATTGAGTGGCTGCGAGGTAATTCAGCTGTCAGGGTTCAAGACGTTGCCTATACCACGACTGCCAGGAGAATGCACCACCCAATTAGATTCGCCTGCGCTGCGGCCACAATTCAGGAACTAATCAAGAACCTCGAAGCTGACGTCGAAATGACAGAGATGACATCACCGTTGAAAGAACCGCCTATCGTGTTTGTCTTTACAGGGCAGGGATCGCACTATGCAGGCATGGGCAGTGATTTATATGATACGAGTCCAATCTTCCGTGAAACAGTCAATCTGTGCGTCGGAATTTGTGGAGAGCACGGATTTCCTCCATTCCTGGACTTAATTACTGACAATAGCATCGACATGTCCACGAAGACCAGTGTACAGACCCAGCTAGCAGTGATCACACTGGAGATCGGGCTCATCACATTCTGGAAATCAGTCGGGGTGCATCCATCTATTGTAATGGGGCACTCGCTTGGCGAGTATACTGCGTTGTATGCTGCAGGTGTCCTATCGCTTTCTGATGTGTTGTACCTTGTCGGTCAACGAGCACTTCTCATTCTCGAACGATGTGACGCGGATACCAGTGCAATGCTCGCGGTACCAATGTCTTCGACAACTACCGACAAATTCCTCAAAAATTGGAACCAGAGCTCCTCTTGCGCCGTAGCCTGCATCAACAGCCCAACTGCCACAGTCATAAGTGGTAGCACTAGCGATATTGCGCAGCTTCAGGCAGAGTTAACAACGCCATCAAAGGTGCTCTCTGTCCCATACGCCTTTCATTCATCCCAGATGGACCCTATACTAGCCGACTATGCCTCTCTCGCAGAAGGAGTAACTTTCTCGGAACCCAAAATGCCTGTGGCATCGACGCTGCTTGGATCCATAATTGAGACGTCTGGACTATTCACTGCTCATTATCTTGAGCAGCAGACACGGCAGCCAGTTGACTTTATC
Organism: Lojkania enalia; assembly: GCA_010094045.1. Classification (NCBI taxonomy): domain Eukaryota; kingdom Fungi; phylum Ascomycota; class Dothideomycetes; order Pleosporales; genus Lojkania; species Lojkania enalia. The sequence goes on from ML986784.1 coordinate 69,071, forward strand.
GGTGCTCTTAATGCCATCTCGCTCAAGCTAGCCGATCCCATCTGGCTTGAACTAGGACCCGGCTACGTTTGCTCTTCCTTTATTCGATCTACTCTTTCTCCTTCTTACCCTTCCAAGAAAATTATGTCAACTCTTGATAAGACTATTGGTGGTAGAGATTGGATGTCTATCTCTAAATGCATTACTGCTGTTTACATGCAAGGCGTTACTATTGACTGGGCTGCACTTCACGCACCATACACAAGTTGTCTCAAAATGGTAACACTTCCGTCATACGCGTGGGATTTAAAGAGTTATTGGGTCACCTACACTGAGGCTAGTAAGGCAATGAGGACATCCAGCCCTTCAACGGGCACAGTTACGAAGCAACATAGTATCTCGACGTGCGCTCAGTACATTGTTAATCAATCTTCTTCTTCCATCAAGATAGATGTAACTTTGGGCGCTTTCCTTGCGGATCCGGCTCTTTGTGCCCTCATCGATGGACACCGAATGCAGCATGAGCCGATCTGCACTGGGAGCATCTTCTGCGAAGCCGCTTTAGCTACTACTATGTACGCTCTCGAGACCAATGGCCGGAAGGATGATGCCATGATCACAAGACTGAGGCTTCAAAATCCAAATATGACCCGTCCATTGACGAGAAACCTTGTTGATCTAGATGGGGAGCTATTAACAACCGTCACCATGGAGAACAAATCCACTAACGAAATCCTCGTGTCATGGAAAGCTTCTGGACAGGGTATTTCATACGATCTCGGCACTTGCAAATTGACCATTTACAGCAACGGGGATAGTCTTCAAGCTGACTGGGGTCGATTATCCTACTTCATCAAGGCCAAGATGGATGAAGTGATTCGAGCCGCAAAAGAAGGGCGTGGCCACAGATTTCAGCCCAACATCTTTTACGCGCTGTTCGATCGTACTGTGGAGTATAGTCGTGATTATCAATCCATTAAAGACGCATTCGTCTCCAGCGATTTCGCGGAAGCCGTTGCAGAAGTTTCACTTCAAGAGCACCCCATTGGCACCCGATTTGTGGCATCTCCTTACTGGGCTGAAGGGATCACACAACTGGCAGGCTTTACAGTCAACTCAAATCCACAAAATGTCTCTGGAACAAGTTTCATTAATAGCGGATTTGAGAAATTTGAGCAGACAACTGCTCTCGAAGCCGGAAAGTCGTACTTTTCGTATGTCCGCGTCTCCCACCAGGATAAGGAATCCAGAACTTGCGATGTCTTTGTATTCAATTCAAATAGCAAGCTGATTGCGCAATGTTGCGGCCTGCATTTTCATCAAATCAGTAATGATACCCTGAGACAAGTTGTTTCTGGAAAGTCGAAGCCACCTGGTCAACCCAAGAACGACTTACTCCGAGAATCCCCGAGTGAGATAACACCTCCAATGCCAAAGAAATCAAACAAACTTTCTAGAAAAAACGAAAAAGGCACATCTCTAGCAACTCCTGGAGTTCTTCAAATCATGCTTGAGATCATATCTGACGAAACAGGTATAGCCATCTCGGAGTTAACCGACGACGCGATCATAACCGATCTGGGTGTTGACTCTATCATGGCCATTGAAGTTGCATCCAAGGTGTCTGCCGCTACGAGCCTAGAACTACTTCCATCATTTTTAATAGAACATCACACGATTGGGGCGCTTCGACGTACTTTCGGGAGCTCATCTCCGTTGACAACCAGCACGCAAGCGACTACACCCAAAAGTAGCGCAAGTAGCCCACCGGAGTCTTCAGCTAGTTCTATGAGTGGCATAGGCCTAGACAGTGACTATGTCGTAGTGAAAGAATGCGCTCTCACCCCCGCTGCGGAAGTCAATGAGAATCAAATAAGAACTATTCAACAACAGGACGATGCCGTTGAGGATTCTTCTCCTCAGCCCAGAGTGAGAATTACCTTACTGCATGGCCGCCCATACAAGACCGATCAAGATGCACAAGGTGCGCCACCATTCTATGTCATTGCAGACGGCACAGGCACCATTGCCACCTATATTCACCTCACCGCGCATATTAGATCAAATATAGCTTTCTACGGCATCGATTCGCCTTTCTTGCGCTGTCCAAGCAGACTCACACTCGATGTGGGAATTCCGGGTACTGCTAAGCTCATCGTTGAGGCCCTGATAAAGAAGCAGCCTAAGGGCGTACCATTCTGGATTGGCGGGTTCTCCGGCGGAGCCATGATTGCATATGAAGTCTGCCGCCAGCTGTCCGCTGCGGGATACGAAGTTGATAGCCTCTTGCTTATTGACATGTGTTCTCCACGACAGTTAACAGGTCAGGTGGTCAGCAGCGACATCGGTGTACCGATCATGGAAGCTATGTCCAGACAAGACGAAAGCGGCGTATGGGATGCAACAGGCAACACCACGAAGCATCTTCGCTCAGTGTTTGCTGCCGTCGCGGCATACCACCCTCCACTGCCTCCCAAAGGTCAGTCACCCGTAAAACGCACGGCTATTATCTGGGCACGAAAAGGCATGATTCAGAGGTGTTCCGCCAGTCAACAGCTCATGGATATTCTGACCGTCGAGAACATTCCTATTAAGGCTTACCCAGGCTTTATGGAGGATCCTAGATTGGGCGCTGTCGCATGGGGCATACCTAACAAGACAAATGCGGACCTGGGTGCAAATGGTTGGGATAGGTATGTTGATGGTGATACTCTAGTATGCTCATCCATTGAGGCGGATCACCTCGAAATGCCTACTCCAGGTTACGCGCATTTGCTTGGCGAGGCTATAGAGCAGGCGTTTGATCATTTCAGACGAACGTGAGCGGTGCAATTTACTAAAAGCAAATATAGAAATTATGTGTCTTGATGCATATCTACAATTCCGGTTTGCCTCCAGTGCTGGACTAGATGTTTATTCCTTGCTCTTTTCAGGTTCAAAAAATCGCAGCGAGACCAGTCAGGCAATTGCCTTTGATAATTCCATCATTATAGCGCTACTTTGGCCGCCAATTTGAAGTTGAGCTAGATATCAACCTATAATTTTAGAAGCTTAGTGCGTAACGGAAGTGCCCAGATTTTCATGGGCTACATTCTCTCGGCGTTGTCCATTCGTTCTATTATCTTTGCGGGGATTATCAAATATCGTTTCCGCAGTAGGATTAAATCGGCCCCAGACCTAGGGTGATAAACAATGGAAGGATAAGCAGTACGGATTCTGTAAAGGCGAAGCTCTGCCAAACGGGCCGTACCAGGCCCCTCTCCTCAGACTACGCGTATAGGCCCGCTCACGGCTGGATATTTACTATACTCTTGAGCGGGGTTTTTCCCACTTAAGGTTATACCCGAGATGTGGCTTATGCGGGTACCCACACACCAGTGGCGCTTTGTCTCATTCAACAATGCAGTCAGACGGCCATACGAGACTAAAATTCATGGTATAGTATACTTAATTGCATATAGTTGATCTCGCTTACTTCAAGTGAGACATGATATGCTAGGGTATGTGGCGGCAATTTTCGTAGTTAAGGACTGCGCAGTAACGAATTCCTTATCGAAATAGAGTCATTGGTGCATGCTCTAACAAAGTTACTAGAAACATCTCCTAAATCCTGAAGGATCAGGATGTACGAAGAGTTTTAGTAGCTGCATTCACGGCGGTTGCATATTTAGTCGCTGTCCAATTAGAGACACGTTTATATAAAGTGAATCTAACAATTTCGTTATCTCACGTGTAGCGCGTACACTTTAGTCCCTTAACTTGCAGTGTTTGTTGAGCATGATGTGATGCGATATCCGACAAAGTAAGTATTGCGAGGATAGATGCATTGAGTGGGGTAAATCGTAAATAGTCTAGAATGGGGTTATCTCGGTTCTCGGTCGAGAGACTCGTGGAATTCATGCCAGGTTCGACCAGACTAGTGCTGTCAGATACTGGAGGCGAGCTGATGAGACCACGAATCTATTCTGGAAAGTAATGCGATATAGTCTAACATAGAGTTTGAGCATGGTGTGATCTTAAACTGCTACTTGGTAACAAATTACTTGTTGGTCCACGGGGAATCTCTTGACGGAAACCTCGGCGATTACATGAAAGCCACCAACGCCGGCAGTTCCTTTGACGTAAATCACTGAAGTCAAACACTGGAATTGATATTCTGGTATCAGCAGAGTGTATGCCTTTTTTTTCTAAAACTATATTATCCCCAAGAGTAGAGAGTCAAGTTTAGCTAAAAAAAAAATTTTTTGGTTTTGTAAACTCGATCAACGCTTTGCAGAAACCTATATTCTTATCTGACCTCTAAAACTTCGCGGATTAGTTGACATACTTTCTAGTAAAATGTCGATTCCAAAGACCTGTACTGTCCTAGTAGCAGGAGGTGGCCCTGGGGGTTCGTACACAGCAGCAGTCTTAGCAAGAGAGGGACTCGATGTTGTAATTTTTGAAGCAGATAAGCATCCTCGGTAGTTCCTACTCAGAAAGCTTCCGGGATCAAGTCGGCGTATATTCTAACCATTTCCAGATACCACATAGGTGAGAGTTTGCTTCCATCTATGAGACCCTTGCTACGTTTCATTGATATGGATGAGATGTACGATAAGCATGGCTTTCAGCAGAAGGTAAGAAGAAAAATACTTCTCACACAATATAAAAGGTTCGGAGTCCATGTTCTGACAATTAGGTTTAGAGAGGAGCAGCCTTCAAATTAAACTCAAGGCGTGAAGGATGTGAGTTTTATGTACCTGTGAATCTAGGTCTAGAAACGCTGACAATTACGCAGTCACAGATTTTACACAAACAAATGGCCCTGAAGGCTATTCCTGGAACGTTGTTCGATCCGAGTCAGACGAGATGTTCTTCAGACATGCAGAGAAGAGCGGAGCTAAAACCTTTGAAGAGGTCAAACTGGACGCCCTGGAGTTCGAGCCATACATTCAGGACGAGTTCGACTCTGACACCAAAGTGGCCAACCCCGGTAGGCCCGTCCGTGCCAAATGGTCCGCAAAAAATGGCGGTTCTGGCACAATCGAGTTTCAATACTTCGTGGACGCGACGGGCCGCGCTGGCATTATGTCCACCAAATATCTGAAGAACCGCAAAGTCAACCAGGGGTTGAAGAACCTAGCACTATGGGGCTACTACAAGGGCAATAAACGCTGGAGTGAAGGTACACCAAGGGAGAACCAGCCATTTTTTGAAGCCATGCAAGGTAAGACTTCATTCTACTTGACCGGCCTCCCTGTGGCTTACTTATACTCTCGTAGGTGGCATTGGCTGGTGCTGGACCATTCCGCTGCACAACGGTACCGTTTCCATCGGCGCCGTTATTCGACAAGATTTATTCTTCGCGAAGAAAAAGACTCTTGGAGAAGGTGTTACCCAGACACAGCTTTTGACTGAGCTCCTCAAGTTATGTCCGACTGTAACAGAACTGCTGGAACCTGCTGAGCTTGTATCTGAGGTCAGACAAGCAACTGACTACTCTTATCGAGCACCAGCGTACTCTGGCCCATATTTCCGTATAGTTGGAGATGCAGGATGCTTTATTGATCCCTTCTTCTCATCTGGGCACCATTTAGCACTTATGAGTGCACTTTCAGCGGCTGTTTCGATAGCAGGGTCTATAAAAGGAGACTGTAGCGAGTTTGAGGCTGCAAAGTGGCATTCTAAAAAAATGGACGAAGGATACACATTGTTTTTATTGGTGGTATTGGCAACTCTAAAGCAGATTAGAATGCAAGAGGAGCTAGTCTTGGGTGACATTGACGAGGACGGTTTTGACAGAGCATTCCAATTTCTCAAACCTGGTAAGTAGCCCAGTAACACGTATTTAATAGGCTCCTAATTGTCTGGTAGTCATTCAAGGTGGCGGTGATGGAAACATGGTGAAGAGATTCACCAAAGAAGAAATTGCTGAGACCATTGATTTCGCCTCACAGGCGATCTCAGCTTTGGAAGGCAACACAGACATTCAACTCCCACGAATGCTCAACGGAGCAAATGGTAGTAGCCTCGAACACCTTTCACCAGAAGAAAAGAAGATCTTGAACGGAATGCGGATCTTTAGTAAGGCATTTCCTGCTGACCACATGGAAGACTTTGAAAGTGGTAACATCGATGGTCTGTCGGCTCGCCTGAAGCGAGGAGGCTTAACTTTGAGGAAGGCTGGCGACCAAAATTGTGTTTAGTTCACCATCATGCTTTCCGATGAAGCCACGCCAAAGACATGATCTCGCAGAATTCGGAGGTCTGTTATAACCTCGGAGCTAACCTCAATATATTGCAACCATAAAATGAATCCAAAGAGTTAATATATGGAGCCATTATTATTGCGAGTATAAACAAGTACAAGGAAAATAAACCCATGATAAATACGAGAGAAACGAACAGTACAAAAATAATGGTGCGAAAACCGTTCTAACGAAAACTCTTATTTGGCTTAGTGCATGGGGTTGCATCTCTATATGGCGTGAAGATCTATAAGCTCAGGTTACGTGCCTAATCAGCTATGCAACCCTTGACTAAGCAGTCTCATGTACTATATATTCCCCTACTATGCCTTAACCAAGAGGTCAAGGATACTAAAAGACACGATCAACACATCCATCAATACATCCGTCAATACCACACCATACGGTCTCCACCCACTCCTGCTTACATTAGATGGTAAGGGGGAGTGGAGGTTCCAGGGCCCAGAGACTTCTATTGCAATTAGTTCTTTCCAGCCAGTATATCCAATGTACTCGAAAACACCATCCTATGTTGTAAGCAGGAGGGGGTAGAGACTGTATAGGGTGGTATAGATAGATGTATTGATGAGGTCCCTTGACCTCTCGGTCAAGGTACGGCGGGGGAATATATAGTACATGAGACTGCTTAGTCAAGGGCTGAACAGCTGACCAGGCACGTGACCTGAGCTTACATATGTCATATTTATTGCCCTATTCATCTAAAGGAGGTTGCCCATTGCTAAATATACCTTTAGTACCATAGAGCTTTGTATGCAGCCTGAGGTAGGAGGCACGTCATCGCATCGTTGCGCGTAAAGAATCTACGGATATTATATCGCAAGCTCAAGCGTAAATTTTAACGCCGATAATCTTCAGATCTGTAAGAAATTATCTTGCTTCTTCTGTTCTTGACCTATTCTACGACAGCAGGATTAGATGTTTTGCTCCCATTGAGACGAACCAACGAGCGCCGCTGTGACCGAGCTCTCCAAGGCTTCTAGCAACTGCACACGCAGACTCACAATCTGATTTCAAGACGTTTCTTTCGGCAAATTTGTCTAAATAACGATTTTTAACAACCCCCCGATATACTATGTGAAATAGGAAGGTCACCTGAACACTATCGTCCTTCCGCATTTCAATGACCGTCATCCCAATATCCAATCAGCTCTAAAACTTTCCTAAATGTTGTTTCAACATCATCAATACCATAGATTGTCAGCGGTTTAGCGGCCTGGAGAGTTCCAGCGCCGACCATACAGACAATTTCCTCGCGCGGTGCGCGAGCGAGATGCGGTTATTCGCAGAGCATAACAGAAACATAGAAGCATAGAAGCTCACATTCTTGTCAGGTTGTTCCGGTGCGAATCTTAGGTTCTAAAGCACGCCTCTCTTACTAAGCTCAACAAACCTACCGAAGGATCCTGCACATTTCTAGGAAGCAGTCCCCAGAGACAGAATTGAGGACCACATCAACACTGTCCCTCAGTATAGTATTTAATACTCTCGGCAAATAATGTGCTTCGACTACTAAATATATGATCTTCTCGTAGTCTGTACTATTTTAGTCTCATTTGATAGAAGAACTAACAGTCATCTATGTCTCAACACCTATGACCTAAGCCGGCTGAATGACTGCATGTCCCATCACTCCAGTACCTAAATAAATGAGAACCATCTCGCCCTTTCGTAGTTGCATGAACCTTGGGAGAGAGTAGTATGTTTTAATTAGCGTCACTGGAAGCCCGCTCGCTTCTACGGAAGAGATATTCTCGGGCGGTTTGACGACTATTGCTGCTTTGTATATTAGATACGTCTGGAATATGTTTTCTGCACATGCAACCGCACGCTGGATTCTTGCGAAACTAGTTTTGGCACCCGCTCGTAATATGTAACATGAGTATTTGCCGCCCAGGATTTCGGAGTCAATCATCTCTAACGCACGAACGAAATCCTGGCAATTGATGCCCATATGTATGGAAAATTGGAATCTTGACTTCGCCCGGTGCTATCCGAGCATTATAATCTGTATATCCGACAAACTTAAACGTATCACATAGAGCTAGGCCATTTACTCTCTATTGATGGGTGGGCATTGGCCAATGCCTAATTATGTTTGTTCTAGGAAAGTTTGTGTCGCTGAGATGCTTGCTCAAGTCTTCATCGGTGACGTCTCGTGGGATGTGAATAAGGTCATTCATTTCTTCGTACTCTAGCTCCAGCGCTGAACCTACGGATTTAATGGTACCATTCAAGGCTTTTAGGATACTAATAACTTAAGAATAGTTTATACTTTGTGTTTTAGGGATTGTGTGGTTAATTGTTGTGATGGGATTTTGGCAAGTCTGCCGAGCTGTAACAGATATCGTCGTACGATATCACGCTGGATATCGGCTGATATTCCCCTTTTCTATGTACATAAATATGGCCCGCTGGTCATCCTCAATCAATCAGTTCAGTTCCTCATTTCCCTCCTTGAGACAAGATTCGCCTCTCACCACAATTGCAGTTGAGCCATCTCGTTGCGAGTAACTCTCAAGAGCCCTTCAAGCATGGACGATTCAGGATTCGAAGGATCGCGGTCTCCAGCAGATATCCATAATATCCGTTGGACAGCTATAAAGAGATTCTGTAGCTTTTAGAGAGTCTCTACGCCCATATATTTCTCTTATCAGGCGGCATCAATTGCTGACGCAAATATTGATGTATTGCAGGAGGGTAAGTGGCCTTCCTGGCCAGAAGCTGGCAGTGGCGAGAATATGTAGGCCTGAAAAACAGGCTAGCTATAATAGGATAGTAGAATCACGTGACACAATATGTCAGGAACGGCCGCTCTAGATCATTTATGGGGATGCAAATAAAATCAACTATTTCTCTAGCATTCGACTTTTTTTTTCAAGGGTGTGAGTGTCACCTCACGTCCTGGCACATTTTTTCTGAAGAAGATTTTGACTCAGTTCTTCATAAAAGCTCGATACGCTCTTGTTACTTCTTTCACAATGATAGTCATGTGTGGAAGATTTACAGCATAGCTAACAAGATCGATAGAGGCTGTGATAAGGATACTTGATTGATGACATTTTGGCGCCCAAAAAACCGGTGTATCGCAATCGAACCCAGAAGACCCACTGTTGAGTAGCACATCATGCCAACCATTCGTTGAAATGCAAGGTCATATTTCTCTAGAATCATTGCTTGTGTGTGCCGCCAGAGTAGAAGAACTCCAAGTGAGAAATTTAGAAGATCAGTATTGTTGACTGCTTCGACTGTTATCAATTTCCCGCTGGGCTGGAACAAAATACAGATGTTTCCTTAAAGATTGTGTTAGGCTTTGGCGCTATGAAGTGCCATGCCTGCGTTAATAAGGTCGTATGCTTCCGCCTCGAGACCACTGGTCTTGGGGTTGTTCCAAATATCAAGGATCTTAAATGTTATTTTTGAGCCCTGAGCTTGAAATAGCTCTCGCGCATTGTCGATATCTTTAGCCGTGGTATCTTTAAAACCATAAGGATTTTATCCAATAAGGCCCTTCTTTTTGTTCTGTCGAAATTCGACGATAGTAGCTATTGCGCTTACGTAGCAGGTGCCAATTTCGAGGATCTTGAGGCTAAGACATTTGTGGTAGAGCATGTAGAGGCATTGTACCAGGGATCTCTGCAAAGGTCTTCTCGATTGGAATACTCATAATTCGCAGACCAATTGGCTTCCGAATATAAACTCTTTGGTCAATCTCTCCACACAGGATTCGAGATAGCGCGCTACCGATTGCAACCGGCAGGGGGTCCCCTAAGGGTTCCCGTTTTCAACATCTTGGAGAAATTGCTTGCTGAACTTAAAATCCTCAATAACTATTGCTGTCTTGGGAAGATTATCTGATGCGCTCAAAATATTGCATCGAGCCCAGCCAATGGAGATATCAAGATGAATAGGCTCTGAATAGCATCGGATGCTGCTCCCTAAAATTGATTTCAACCCGCCCTGCATTTGCAATAGTTTCTCTATTTCTATTCCGTTGTACAATTCATTTGGTGGAAGTCTCGTTGGTGTAGCCTTGTGACATAAGACTTGTAGTTGAGCCTGGTCGAGCAACCCTAAATCAAGCTGTGAAATGAGCTGATTTGGGCGCTATGTGGACTTTTTCCGTTCCTGGGCTGGCGATTGGGTGGCTACTACGGTAATTTCTAGGTCCGTGATGGCAACCACTCCTTATTCCTATCGGACATGATGGCCTTGGATGTGACTTTGCGATTGTTGGGGGACGGGGGCCGAAGATTTCTGCAGATGACTCTTCCGAGTTATGCTTAAAGAGTCAGATATTAAGTCCGGAGTTGAGGCGGCTTGGATGGGGTATAAGGCTTAAAGAAAAAGGAAAGGATTTGGTTACGCAGAATACGGCGGTTTAGAAGAAGGCGAGGAAGCTTAGAATACAATTTCCTAAACTCGTGCTCTTTGAATAATCTACCTAATCCTGAGTACTTCCTAAGATTTAGTCGAGATTCCGATATGGAAGAGATATCTAAGCCTCAATCCCTACCGAAGCTTATTTCAAGATGAGCGATAATTCGAAACAACATTTCTCTTAGTTTAACCTTCACTTATATTTTCATATCGAGAATTAATATGGTGAATGATGTGATATTGTCTTGCCTCGAAACCTTGATTTTGGGGCTAGTTGATCTACTTCATATTATATGGGATAATACTGGCTTTCTTTTACGTCTGAGGAAGTGAGATTGCGGTGAGAGGCGAATCTTGCCTCAGGGAGGGATATGAGGAACTGAACTGCTTTGATTGAGATGGCCAGCAGGCCATATTTATGTACATAGAAAAAAGGGATATATCAGCTAATGTGCGGCGTGATTTTATATCATACGACGGTATCCGATACAACTCGCCAGACTTGCCATATCCCCATTATAAGATTTTTTCCAATAGTTGTCACGTGCTTCTACTATCCTATTATAGCTAGCCTGTATTATCAGGCCTACATATTCTCGCCACTGCCAGCTTCTGGCCGGGCAGGCCACTTACCCTCCTTCAATACATCAATATATGCAAAGGCATGGATGCCTCCATATCATCCAGTACTTCGACGAAGGAGCCCGCCAATTCATTTCCGCACTAACCTCGCCTTCCTCGCGTACCACGGACTAGCCCTAACCCCCGCATCGCGCCGCACTCGCGCTTTTCTATGGCCTAGCCGCTACGTGTTGACATTTATTTTCTGGTGCCTTATCTATTATGTAAAATATGCTGCAATAGGCTGTCTTACGCGCTCCTGGCCGGCACCGCAATAGGTCAGTCGTATCTAGAGTCTAATTCATTATCGCTCCCACAGGCTTTGTTGATGGTGCGGCGATAGGATCATTATGGGTAGTAGGAAAATTTGGGTGGAGGTGGTTCGCTCGCAAGGCTAGAAACGGAATAGGAGAAGGAGGACGTGGAGGGCGGATAAGATCCAAGAGCAGAAGAGAGGGGATTAAGAGCAGATCCATAGGAGTCGCTGCAGACATGGCTGGATACGCAAGATAGAGGATCTGGGTGTTACAATATGCAAGCTCAGGCCAATGGGGATATTAGCTCCTAAGGACGGCTATTTGCAGGCTATGCCCCACTCAGGCCGAGATCCTTCGGACTTCCAGCAGATGCGCGATAATACTGCACTGCCCCGTGATCACTTCTTCACCCTCCACTCATAAAGATGCGAGCGGGAGATATTGGGCATCCAGTTAACAAATTCTCCGGTCACACTTTAGCATCATGGCTACTAATGCTCCCACGCCAAGCCTGCAGGTCACAGGCTCGTGTCTATGCCGCAAGGTCAAGTACACGATAACCGGGGAACCATTCAACACAGCGCTCTGCCATTGCAAAAATTGCGCGCGAACAAGCGGCGTAGGCTTCGGAGCAAATAGTTTCTACAGCAAAAGCGTACGAATCTCTTGCAAATTCCATCTCCCCTACCTAAAAATAACACCCAACAGCAATTCACCATAAACTCTGGCGCAGAAGCCCTCCGTGAGTACGTCGACAGCGCGACCGCCAGCGGAAATTTTCTGTATCGCAATTTCTGCGGGAATTGCGGAAGTCCTCTCTTCACCCGCAATAGCGCTATGGAGGATTTAGTTGTAGTTACAAGCGGTAGTTTGGACGATGGCCAAGAATGGAAGCCAAGTATTGAGGTATTCTGTAGGAATAAGGCGAACTGGGTGGAGGCGAACTGGAAGGGGGAGACGGTTAGGTTTGAGGCCATGCCGTCTAGGAAGTAAGATTCGTGAAAAGGGCATCGGGAGTTGAAGTGAAACGTTTGAGGATGTTTTTCCTTGGGATCGATTTGGGGGCTGTCCAAGAGTGTGTGTGGCAGAGCTATTACACGAATTTTAGACTGACTTCTCGCGAGGCCTCTTCTTAGTGGGCGTAGAAGACGATCAGGTTTTACCGAGACGCCCCCTAGAGTTTTGCGACAGTCGAAATTCCTCCACTATACTATCACAGAATTGGTCAAATCAGCAACTATTGAAGGCCCGTCCACTCATAACCGCTCATAGATGGTCCGTTCTAGGAAAACGAAGACGAGTTGATACTTACCGCTATCATTCAAGCATATCCCAGCAGTCACTCTACTGCCAATTACAGCATTACTTTTAACATTCACTTCGATGTGGCGGATTATTGATTCCTTGATTCTCCACCGCTTTTCACTCCTTTTCTTCCCGCTCGCTCCTCCATAGTTAGACTCGCTTTCAAGCCCATGAATTAATGAGTCCAAAGTGGCCAAGATCTGCGTTATTCCTAGCCGGCCTCACGTACATGCTCTATCGATATACAAAAGGCTCTATCCGCAAAACATCTTCCTCCCATGGCAAATCCCCGCTATCACCGCCAAACGCTAAAATAACTCCTCTCGTTCCAATCATCAAAAATCCTTCCTCACCAACCCCACTCCATCTTGGGCCAAAGCTCCGGAATCCCAAACTACTTCGAAATTGCATCATCCATGACTACCGCAAGCGCTTCCTCCACCAGATCAGCCCTCGCATTGGCACTAACGGCCAGAATTTCTCTTTCTTATCTCTTCGGGGCCCGATGTCCAAATCTCAGTGTAGCGGGGCTCTCCGGAGATGACACATTAGGCTTCTGTGTTCTCAGTCCCCGGTGTGGACGTGCGAGGTCTTAATTTTCATATTTGTGGATGAGACGCTCGCAGGTCAGGCTGTTCATAACAGACATTTCGATGCCCGTAAGGATAATGCCGCGGGCTGTTTTCTCGTTCTTTGGATCAACTTTCTCAGCATCTGTTTCGCCCTTCTCCTCACCCTTCTTCAGACCATTTGCTTCTCTATCGTCTACCTCACCACGCCCCATCCCACCAATAACTTGATTATGTTTCTCACCGCCCCTCCAAAACTCACTTCCCCCCAGCTATTCTTGCGCCTCTGCTTATTGCCCGCAACACTGACCTTATATCCCATCATCTTTAGCTACTCACTCAACACTTTCTAGTTGGCGAGGCCCTCTTTTACCATCAACACTTATAACTTAACTGCTTTCATCGCCTCTTCCACGGACAAAGCGCTACTCGCTCAAGATTGGGATTGGGGACCGAAATCGCCGCAGGAGGATGCACAGTACGTGTTCCAATATGAAAAGCGAAAGTTGATTCCACACCGTCCTCGGAGTGGACGCCTATTAATATGCCTTGCAGCATTGATAGGGAGTTAGATATAATTAGGCCGAGGCTAGAGTTGCTGTATTTCATGTGAGTGTCTATAATTCTTTATTAGGGTTCATTGACCCTTAAATTAAGCAAAAAAATGAAGCCATCACCTATGAGGAGTAGCTCAGGAAAACCTAGAAACCAATCTCTTTTGCTCTCCCAACACCCGCTCCACACCCCATGTCCTCGGCCTCCAAACGTATGGACCCTACTCGTCTGTGTCCCCATTCGGGTGTAGAAAGGAGATCGCTCTTAAGTCCGTCGTTACTTGGGAAAGTTATAGATAGCCAGGCATTAGAAAAGAGTTCCTAAGTCACTCGTAGAGTAACTGCGATGCTATAGTTGGTGCTTAGTAATTTATATAGCATTCGTGCTATGCGGAAAATGTTAGCCATGTGCTTAGTAGGATAGTGGCAAATATCACACAATAGCGTAATAAGAGCCTGAAAGAGACAGGACGGATCTAGCATTACCTAGCCAAGACCTTTTAATGACTTGTCTTATTTTAAGGGCGAGGGTGATTTCCATCTGACTCCATTCCATGTCGAACATCATTAATGCTTCCTATATGGCCGCGGCTAGTGCATGCGTAATGGAGTGGTTAGTATTAGGTTGGAA
>ML986785.1:0-10300 GCA_010094045.1 Lojkania enalia
TTCCTAGAATTTTAAACTCTTCTAGTTCTATAATATATATAACTTTCTTCTAGAAATCTTTCCCTTCTATAGTTTAAATTGTATAAGGTCGTTCTAGTTATATTATAAGTATTTCTTTTCTAGCGATATAGTTGCTAGCTATAAAATTCTTTATTACTCTACTATTAATAAGTATATATACTTTATAGCTGTAGTACTATCTAGGTATTATAAGGTAGTATTCTCCTATATTCCTATACAACTAAGTTATCTTAGGCTAGTAGGCTATTACTTCTTTTATAGATATATATTTTAGATATTTTCGTTCTAAGCATTTATATTATAGCCTTCCTCTAATATATACTTTAGGTAGTAGAGGTTTAGGTTTGAGTACTATATAGTTTTAAATTTATTTAGTAACTTTCTATTCTATTATAACTTCTTACTTTATAAGATTTTCTAGTACTTTATTTTCGTTTAGTTGTTTTAGCTATATACCTATATTTTCCTTTCTTCCTTAGTAGGCCTTATACTATTATTTAATACATAATATCTATACTATCTCGAAATATACTAGATAGTATTAGTTTATATAGGGGTTATTGTCTTTTCTAACCTAGTAGTCCTATTCTTATTTATATCGTAATACCTTTAGTATCTAGTATTTTACTAGTACTTTGTTTCGTAAGAAGGCTACTGCTTTCTATACTATATACGCAGCCTTATCCTAATCTATTATATTAAGGTGCCCTTCTACTACTTTTGTAGTTTCTATCCATTTTTGGAAATGTGAGAAGCAGATTTCTCTAAGGTAGGTATTTTACTATTCTTCATAAACGTCGACAATATCTTATTCTAGTCCGTTCTTATTATAGAATCTTATAGGTAGTTCGTCTCGTAGAGTAGCTATAAGAGCCGGTATTCTCTATTTATACTCGATTATTCCTTATTAGTATGTAGAATATGCTTTAGGTGCTGGTTTAGGTATTAGTACTCTAGTAGTAGCTTCTTCTTTTTATAATAGGGTGTTTATTTCTTTATCCTTATCTAATATTTCTTAAACTTCTTCTAGCTATCTTTTTATATATTCCTACGTTGCTGTAAGTTATATTTTCTTCTAAAGCTAATATTCTATAGCTTTTTTAAATTGTCGGTATAGTTAATACTTATCTTTATTATAGAAGGACTAATATAAGGTTCTATATTCTATAGTTGCGGCTAGTTTTTCTTTACCTACTTCCTGCAGTTTATCTTCTATAAGCCGGTTTCTTCTTTCTTTCTTTTTACTTCGATATTTCTTTACTATATATTCTAGTTTTTAACAATTATAATACTTAATATCTTTTTTCTAAGTCTTCTTTTCCTAAGTCGCCTATAATTTAGGCTTCTTTTCTCTAGTAGCGCTTAGATCTATAGGTCCGCTCGCGTTAGTAACTCTTACTAAGAAGTATACCCTTTAGTAGTACGCTTATCTTTCCTTGTTTTTAAACTAGTATAGTTTATTATCGATTCTCTTTACTAGTTAGAAGTATAATACTAAGTCCCGCGGTTACTCTATATATATTATTACTCTTTTTATTTCTATTTTCAATCCTCTGTAGAACTTTACTATTATACTATAGTTATTCTATACAACTTTATTCGAGAGTTATTAAAAGCTTGATATATATAAGATAATAGATCCTAGTTAAACTAGGTTATAAAGTCTATCTTCTACTACTTATACTTCGTTGATATCTCTAAACGCTAGTTTAAGTTTCTATTAGAAGTATATTAGACTTGTAAATATTACCTTAGTTTTACTCTTCTAGTATTCTTCCGCGTAGTTCTTAAAATCTATTAGAAAGGACTAGAACTAGTCGAGTAGTTTACCCGTTAAGTATATTTCTATAAATAGTACTTTCTCGTTCTTATATTAAATAATATCGAGGTTAGCGTTAATATAGATTCTTATTACTACTAGAAATCTTTTAAGCTTAGACCTGGTTCTATTAAATTTGTTAAGTAGTACTAGTTTAATTTATTATTAGTAATATATTATTAGTAGTACTCTTTTAACTTATTTAAGTTTTTAGATAATTCCTGTAAGCCCCATCCCTTATTTACTATTAATTATTCTTTATATTCCTTTAAAACTTTTGAGAAGGTTATCCTAAGTCTCCTTTAGGCTTCTTATCTATTTATCTACTAGGACTAATTATTCCCGTTATTATACTAATTTATTCTACATTCTTATAAATATAGTTATTATATCTACCTCTAAAGAGGTAGCTTTACTAGCTAATCCCAACATTCTGCTTGTGTAAGTTTCCTATATTACTTACCGAAGGTATCTCTTTCCTTATAACTAGGGTAGTCTAATTGGTCTTACTTCTTCTAGCCTTACGAGGGTAGTTAAAGTGTAACAGCCCTTCTAATTAGCTAAATATAGAGCGGGGTAATAACTAAGAGTAATTATATACTGTGAGGTGTATTATTCTTATAAACTTATAATAGAAGTACGTAAGTAGAGTATATAAAGGATATTTAAGTTAACTATAAAGAGCTATAAAGATTAGAGTTGTGAGGTTGTTAAATACAATTTAGTTCCCTTATTATTTCTTCTTGCTTAGTTACTCAGTCAACTAAGCAACTAAGTATACTTAGTTACTTAGTTAACTAAGCTACTAAGCGCGTTATATACTTTATATTAGCCTTATTCTTCTAGCTATATAGAGTTCTAGATCTTAATTAGGTCTAGTATAGGGGTTCTTACAGGGATGTCTGTAATACTAGTATTACTAGTAGTTATAACTCCTTTCCCTATTATATATTCTTATCTAAAATCTATCTAGTTTAATTCTACTTATTTTAGACTACGCTATATATTATATTGTTTTATACCTCTACTATTCCTCTATCTTTACTTCTTCTATTATTTAATATACTGCGTATCCTTCGCGCAGCTTTTCTAGTACCTTCTAAACCTACTACTACGCTAAGCTTACCTTATACTATCTATCCTACTACTTACTAATACCCTCTTTATATCGGTTATATCTAGCTAATTTAATATTATTATAGCTTATCTACTTTCTATTAAAATAGCTGCTTATTAGCCCTCGCTAATACCTACTATCTATAATAAACCTCTCTATCGCTTATACGTCCAGCTTCTCCTCTTTTTATTCTATCCTTTATTCTACCTTACCCTCCTTTATAAGAATTATCGAATCTACTTACTTGTCTACTTACCTATTATATCTACTCTTCTAAATAAAGTTAATTATACTCTATAGCATCTCTATATATAGTATAAATACAATCCTTAGAAAATCTACCCCTATACCTAATACTAATATAGCTATTATAAGCCTACCTTCTTTAAGCTATTTTTCTAACTACCTAGCTTACTTTATATCTCTAGTATAATAGTATCTATTATCTAGTACTTTAGCTATTATTTTATATTACGCTTTACTGCAGTAGTATACTATCCCTTTCTCTCTTTATTCCCTAAGCCGCTGTATCTACTACTAATATATTATTAATACTATCTTCTATACCTACTTCTACTTATATTATAATACTAAATATTATATACTTAACTATATTATACTCGCTTAAACGTATATTATATACTAAACTAGTATATTTTCTTCTAGCTCAGCCTCTCGTACTAGTAGTAGTATTACTATAAGTAGTACTACCAGGTATAATAGTAGCTGTAGATTCTTTAGCTTTACTAGCTTTAGCTGCTAGTTACTTAATATAAAGATAAGATAATATTTATCTACTATAATCTACTATAGTAGCTTCTTATTATTAAGTATTCTTATATAGCTAATAAAATTCTTATTACTTATTATATCGCCCGCTATATCTGCGCTAACTACTACTACTACTATTAGATTACTCTCGCTATACTTCTACTTTATATAGTTAATCCTACTCTCTTAAATCTACTTAACCAAGTTTTTAATAAGCGCCCGATATAGTACTACTACTATTATTATCCTATATTAATTTAAGTAAGCTGGTATAGTAAATAGTAAGCTTTTTCCTCTACTAGTTAAGAGTACTATAATAAGTAGTATCTACCTGCCTAGTACCGTATGTATTATATACTCTTATTTAGCTAAGTAGAAGCTAACCTCTTCTTACCTAAGTACCTGCTATATTACCTTTTAAAACTCTTTTTCTCTTCTACTTTAAGCCCGCACTTTCTTTTCTTATATTATAGGTCCTTTACTATTATTATTATACTGCTGCTACTTTCTTACCCTAGTCTAACCTTAACTACCTATCTACCTTACCTCCGGTGTCTTTTTACCCCCGTCGAGCCCTAAGAAGTAATACTATAGTATATTAAGTAGCTAGAATACTTTAATTAAGTATATACTAAGATACTTAATAATATTAATTAGTATACTATAGTTCCTAATCTCTATTTATATCGTTTATACGTTCTATAACTCTAGTATATTCTTTTCCTTCTTATCTACTTTAGCTTCTTTAACTTCCCCTATCTTATCCTAATATCCTTTACTAAACGATTCTTTAACTACTTTTCTACTAATACTAATAGCTTTATATTAGTAGTCTAGTATATATAGCTTAATACCTATCTATTTACTAGTCTTATACTTAAGCACGCGCGTTAGTTAATCTATCTTCTATAGCCTATATTAATCCGCCTATATATAGTTACTAAAGCTACTACCGAGTACCTTAATATTTAGATACTTCTAAAACAGCTGTATATAAGCTAAATATACTACTATTATCTATCTTAGCTATAGTAGTAGAAAGCATAGTACTACTTTTAACTTATTCTACTAGGATTGCAATTTATAATAGTAGACTACTATTATAATCTATCTATCTACTATAAAGATATTATAGTTCTATAGTATTCTATTATAATACTATATTATTATAATCTCTAACTCTTACTTAAACTACCCTAAAGTTATATATATACTAACTATTAGTAGTTCTAAAAAGTAATCTACCTACTATAAGTACTACTTTATCTACTACTTACTCTATAAGCTATCTTTTAACTAAACCTGCTAACTAGCTTCTATCTATCTAGCCTAAGTAAGTATCTACTTAAGTTTATTATTAAGCTAATTATTATAATAATAGATAAAAGATATACCCTACTATATAAATATAATATTATTAATAAACTACTCCAGCTGGATAGTAAACTAGTCCTTAGCTCTAGCCGTCTAATATAGCTCCTACTAGAGTATTTCCTCTACCTTAACTACTATATTCTATACTATCTTATAGAACTAGTTAATATAGATTAGCCGGCTGTTAAGATAGAATATCTTCTTATCTTTTAACTAGTAAGCGTTACTTAAATTACTAGCTGTTAGTATAATAAACTTTTTATACGCTAGTAAGCTAATTATCTTATTTATTAAACTAAACGATCTATTAGCTAGAAACTTCTATTATATAAGTATAAAATACTTCTAGTCCTCGTCTATCTACTCGTCGTGCTCTACTACTAGAAGTAACTTCTCTATATCTAATACGCGTATATAGTATACTATACTAGCTAGTATATATAAATAGTTTTTTACTATATATAAGCGGTCTATTTTAGCGTTAATCTCTAGTATAGTAAGAAAATAGATAAGTCTACTACTAAATAGCCGATCGCCTGTTAATTAAAAAATAAATAATATAATTATATTAAGTAGTACTTTAAGCTAAATATCTTTACTATTCCTATCTAATATAACTTATAGTACTATTATTAGTTCCTTCTATTTACTTTACTAACAGAATAGCTTACGCGCGTCTTCTATCTAATCTACTTCTTTCTTCTTATAGTATCTATAATAGGGGCCGCTATTACTATTATTATCGCTATTAGTACTACTTCTAGCTCTATTAGACCTAGAACTTATACTATTATCTAATACTATACTATTATTATTACTATTATTACTATTATTACTATAGCTAAACTATATAGTCTAAACTTTTTCGTCGGTAATAATATAGAAAAAGTAGTAGATAAACTTAATAATATAGCTAGTATATACCGCCTAATTCTTAGGGTTTTATAGTTAAGTAAGCAGACGCTTATCTACCTTATATTATTAAGCGCTTCTAAACTACTATCTTATCTCTTATATAAGTAATAATAACTCTCTAATATTCTACTTAACTAATAGTTTAACTAGCTTTACTACCTACTAAAGTTTTACCTCGCTTTAGTTAAACAGCTAGATCTAATATATAAAATATACTCGATTCCGCTTTATTAAATACTCTAGCTACTCTATCTACTTAAACTATCTAGTTTTATTAGTCTTTACTACCTCCGCATTTATAATCTATACTTTTTCTTCTTCTCTCTACTTCGTAAGCTTAAACTTAGCTAACTAATTATATATAATATCAGCCTCTATATAGAAAATAGCTAGCTTATAGTTATAACTACCTATATTAATAATAAAATATCGTTATAACCCGCTAGCCTAAAAGAATATCTATACTTTAACCTTCTAATAGAGCTTATTTTTATTACCTATCTATACCTACTTATACTTTTTCTTTAGATATATATATAGCGTATTAATATTAGTAGTAATATAATATTTAGATTGCTTATACTAGAACCTATTTAATAGCTTTTCTAATTCTAATATTAGTTGCCCGAATAGTATAGGTAACTAGACGTTTTTTACTAGTCTAATTAGCTACTAATAAGTATACTTAATAATTACCCTCTTCTACTCTATTATTATACTATAATAGTACTGTAGATATATATTAATATTTAATATAGTAGTTATATATTCCTTATATATTAGAATATAGTACTTAAGTAGATAGTAGAGATAGTTCTTAATATCCTTTAATAATAGTACTATTCTACTTACTTATATACGGGTCTTTCTACTATAGATATAGTATTACACCCTCGGTTCGAGCGTCTATATATTCTAGTAGAACTATATCCTTCTAGCCTTATTATAGCCCTATACTAGTATGGGTGTAATAATATAGTATTATAAGTAGAATAAATAAACTCTACTAAATAGTTTTTATATATAAAGTATTATAGTTAGAATACTAGTTATAAATAAATTAGGGGGGTAATAGTTAGATAAATCGCCTCCTTTTAACAACCTATTTCGGGTATAGCGCTACAGTACTATACCTAATCTATTATAAATTGGGCCTAATTCGTCGCCTTATATTAGATAGGTATAGTAGCAGCTATAGATTTTTTAGCTTTACTAGCTTTAGCTGCTAGTTGCTTAATATAAAGATAAGATAATACTTATCTACTATAATCTACTATAATAGCTTTTTACTATTAAGTATCCCTGTATAGCTGATAAAATTTCTATTACTTATTATATTACCCACTATATCTATACTAACTACTACTACTACTATTAGATTACTCTTACTATACTTCTACTCTATATAGTTGATTCTACTCTCTTAAATCCGCTTAACTAAGTTCTTAATAAGTACCTGATATAGTACTACTACTACTATTACCCTATATAAATCTAAGTAAGCTGGTATAGTAAATAGTAAACTCTTCTCTCTACTAGTTAAGAGTATTATAATAAGTAGTATCTACCCGCCTAGTATTATATATATTACTTGTTCTTACTTAGCTAAGTAGAAGCTAACTTCTTCTTACCTAAGTACCTGCTGTATCGCCTTTTAAAACTCTTTCTCTTTTCTATTTTAAGCCTATACTTTCTTTTCTTATATTATAGACTCTTTACTATTATTATTATACTACTACTACTTCTTTACCCTAGTCCAGCCTTAACTACCTATCTACCTTACTTCTAGTATCTCTTTACCTCTATTAAGCCTTAAGAAGTAATACTATAATATACTAAGTAGTTAGAACGCTTTAATTAAGCGTATACTAAGATACTTAATAATATTAATTAGTATACTATAGTTTCTAATCCCTATCTATATCGTCTATACGCTCTATAGCTCTAATATATTCTCTCTCTTTTTATCTACTTTAACTTCTTCAACTTCCCCTATCTCGTCCTAATATCCTTTACTAAATAACTCTTCAACTACTTTTCTACTAATACTAATAGCTGTATATTAGTAGTCTAGTATATATAGCTTAATATCTACTTATTTACTAGTCTTATTTTTAAGTACGCGCGTTAGTTAGTCTATCTTTTATAACCTATATTAATCTATCTATATATAGTTGCTAAAGCTACTATTAAGTACCTTAATATTTAGATACTCTTAAAACAGCTATATATAAGCTAAGTATACTACTATTATCTACTCTAGCTGTAGTAGTAGAAAGTATAGTACTATTTTTAGCTTATCCTACTAAGATTGCGATTTATAATAGTAGACTACTATTATAATCTACCTGTCTATTATAAAGATATTATAGTTCTATAATACTCTATTATAATACTATATTATTATAATTTCTAACTCTTATCTAGACTGCCCTAAAGTTATATATATATTAACTATTAGTAGTTCTAAGAAGTAATCTACCTACTATAAGTACTACTTTACCTATTACTTATTTTATAAGCTATCTTTTAACTGCAGTTACTAACTAGTTTCTATTTATCTAGCTTAAGTAAATATCTACTTAAACCTATTATTAAACTAATTATTATAATAATAAATAAAAGATATACCCTACTATATAAACGTAATATTATTAATAAACTACTCTAGCTAGATAGTAAACTAGTTCTTAGCTCTAGCTGTCTAATACAGCTTCTACTAGAGTATTTTTTCTACTTTAGCTACTATATCCTATACTATCTTGCGGAACTAGCTAATATAAATTAGCTAGCTATTAAAATAGAATATCTTCTTATCTTTTAACTAGTAAGTATTATCTAAATTACTAGCTGTTAGTATAATAAACTTCTTATATACTAGTAAGCTAATTATCTTACTTATTAGACTAAATAATCTGTTAGCTAGAAACTTCTACTATATAAGTAGAAAATACTTCTAGTCTTCGTCTATCTACTTATTATACTCTACTATTAAAAGTAGCTTTTCTATATCTAGCACGCGTATGTAGTATACTATACTAGCTAGTATATATAAGTAGTTCTTTACTATATGTAAGCGGTCTATCTTAGTATTAATTCCTAGTATAGTAAGAAAATAGATAAGTCTACTATTAAACAGCTAATTACCTATCGATTAAAAAATGAATAATATAAGTATATCTAGCAGTACCCTAAACTAAGCGTCCTTACTATCTCTATCTAATATAACCTATAATACTATTACTAGTTCCTTCTACTTATTTTACTAATAGAATAGCTTACGCGCGTCTTCTATCTAATCTACTTCTTTCTTTCTATAGTATTTATAATAGGGGCCGCTATTACTATTATTATTACTATTAGTACTACTTCTAACTTTACTAAACCTAGAACTTACTCTATTATCTAATACTATACTATTATTATTACTATTATTACTACTACTACTATAGCTAAACTATATAGCCTAAGCTTCTTTATTAACGATAATATAGAAAAAGTAGTAGATGAACTTAATAATATAGCTAGCATATACTACTTAACTTTTAAGGTTCTATAATTAAGCGAGTAGATACCTATCTACCTTATATTATTAAGCGCTTTTAAGCTACTATTTTATTTCTTATACGAGTAATAATAACCCTCTAATACTCTACTTAATTAATAGCTTAACTAGTTTTACTACCTACTAAAGTTTTACCTCGCCTTAATTAGGCAGCTAGATCTAATATATAAGATATACTCGATTCTACTTTACTAGATATTCTAGCTACTCTATCTGCTTAAACTACCTAGTTTTATTAGTCTTCGCTGCCTCTATATTTATAATCTATACCTTCTCTTCTTCTCTCTACTTTATAAGCTTAAACCTAGCTAACTAATTATATATAATATTAGCCTCTATATAAAGAATAGCTAGTTTATAGTTATAGCTGCTTATATTAATAATAAAATATTACTATAACCCGCCAGCCTGAAAGAATATTTATATCTTAATTCTCTAATAGAGCCTACTTTTATTATCTATCTATACCTACTTATACTTTTTTTTAGATATATATATAGTATATTAATATTAGTAGTAATATAGTATTTAGATTACTTATATTAGAACCTATTTAGCGGCTTTTCTAATTCTAGTATTAGTTACCTAAATAGTATGGGCAGTTAGACGTTCTTTACTAGTCTAATTAGCTACTAATAAGTATATTTAACAATTACCCTCCTCTACTCTATTATTATACTATAATAGTACTATAGATATATATTAATATTTAATATAG
>ML986785.1:10490-82968 GCA_010094045.1 Lojkania enalia
CTAGTACAGGTACGATAATATAGTATTATAAGTAGAATAAATAGACTCTACTAAATAGTTTTTATATATAAAGTATTACAGTTAGAGTACTAGTTATAAATAAATTAGGGGGGTAATAGTTAGACGAATCGCCCCCTTTTAACAACCTATTTTAGGTATAGTATTATAGTATTATACCTAATCTATTATTAATCAGGCCTAATTTATTACCTTATATTAGATAAGTATATACTATTTAACTCTCGGGGTTTTATAGTTAAGCAAGTAGACGCCTATTTACCTTATATTACTAAACGCTTCTAAACTACCGTCTCGTCTCTTATATAAGCGATAATAACCTTCTAATACTCTACTTAACTAATAGTCTAACTAGCTTCGCCGCCTACTAAAGTTTTATCTTATTTTAGTTAGGTAGCTAGATCTAATATATAAGATATACTCGATTCTACTTCGTAAGATACTTTAGCTACTCTATCTACTTAAACTACCTAGTTTTATTAGTCTTTACTACCTCCGCATTTATAACCTATACTTTCTCTTCTTCCTTCTACTTCGTAAGCTTAAACCTAGCTAACTAATTATATATAATATTAGCCTCTATATAGAGAATAGCTAGTTTATAGTTACAGCTGCTTATATTAATAATAAAATATTACTACAGCCTACTAGTCTAAAAGAATATTTATATCTTAACCTTCTAATAGAATCTATTTTTATCGCCTATCTACGCCTATTTATACTTCTTCTTTAGATATATATATAGTATATTATTATTAATAGTAATATAGTATTTAAATTATTTATACTAGAACCTATTTAGTAACTTTTCTAATTCTAGTATTAGTTATCTAAATAGTATAGGTAGCTAGACGTTTTTTACTAGTTTAATTAGCTACTAATAAATATACTTAATAATTACCCTCTTCTACTCTATTATTATACTATAATAGTACTGTAGATATATATTAATATTTAATATAGTAGTTGTGTATTCCTTATATATTAGAATATAGTACTGGGGTAGATAGTAGAAATAGTTTTTAATATCCTCTAGTAATAGTACTATTCTACTTACTTATATATAAGTCTTCTTACTATAGATATAATATTATACTCTTAGTTTAAGCGTTTATATATTCTAGTAGAACTATATCCTTCTAGCCTTATTATAGCCCTATACTAGTACAGGTGTAATAATATAGCGTTATAAGTAGAATAAATAGACTCTACTAAATAGTTTTTATATATAAAGTATTACAGTTAGAAAACTAGTTATAAATAAATTAGAGGGGGAATAGTTAGATAAATCGCCCCCTTTTAACAACCTATTTTAGGTATAGTACTATAGTACTATACCTAATCTATTATAAATCGAGCCTAATTTGTTGCTTTATATTAGATAGACTCTTTACTATTATTATTATACCGCTACTACTTCCTTACCCTAGTCTAGCCTTAACTACCTATCTATCTTACCTCTAGTATCTCTTTACCCCTGTTAAGCTCTAAGAAGTAATACTATAGTATACTAAATAGCTAAAATACTTTAATTAAGTATATACTAAAATACTTAATAATATTAATTAGTATACTATAGTTTCTAATCCCTATCTATATTATCTATATACTCTATAGCTCTAGTATACTCTCTCCCTTCTTATCTACTTTAGCTTCTTCGACTTCTCCTATCTTATTCTAATATCCTTTGCTAAATAACTCTCTAACTACTTCTCTACTAATACTAATAGCTATATATTAGTAGTCTAATATATATAGCTTAACGCCTATTTATTTACTAGTTTTATACTTAAGTACGCACGTTAGTTAGTCTATTTTTTATAGTCTATATTAATCCGCTTATATATAGTTGTTAAAGCCGCTACTGAGTATCTTAATATTTAAATATTCTTAAAACAGCTATATATAAGCTAAATATACTACTATTACCTACTCTAGCCGCGGTAGTAGAAAGCGCGGTACTATTTTCAGCTTATCCTACTAGAATTGCGATTTATAATAGTAGACTACTATTATAATCTATCTATCTACTATAAAGATATTATAGTCTTATAGTACTCTATTATAATACTATATTATTATAATCTCTAACCCTCGCTTAGGCTGCCCTAAAGTTATATATATACTAACTATTAGTAGTTTTAAAAAGTAATCTACCTACTATAAGTACTACTTTATCTACTACTTACTCTATAAGCCGTCTTTTAACTATAGCAGCTAACTAGTTTCCATCTATCTAGTTTAAGTAAGTATCTATTTAAGCTTATTATTAATCTAATTATTATAATAATAGATAAAAGATATACTCTGCTATATAAACATAATATTATTAATAAGCTATTCTAGCCGGATAGTAAACTAGTCTTTAGTTTTAGCTGTCTAATATAGCTCCTACTAGAGTATCTCCTCTATTTTAGCTACTGTATCCTATACTATTTTACAGAACTAGCTAATATAGATTAGCTGGCCGTTAAGATAGAACGTCTTCTTATTCTTTAACTAGTAAGTATTACCTAAATTACTAGCTATTAGTATAATAAACTTCCTATATACTAGTAAGTTAATTATCTTACTTATTAGATTAAATAATCTATTAGCTAGAAACTTCCGCTATATAAGTAGAAAATACTTGTAGTTCTTATCTATCTACTTATCGTACTCTACTACTAGAAGTAGCTTTTTTATATCTAGTATACGTATATAATATACTATACTAGCTAGTATATATAAATAGTTTTTTGCTGTATATAAGCGGTCTATTTTAGTATTAATCTCTAGTATAGCAAGAAAATAGATAAGTCTACTACTAAACAACTAATCGTCTATTAATTAAAAAATAAATAATATAAGTATATCTAGTAGTACCCTAAACTAAGTATTTTTACTATCCCTATTTAATATAATCTATAGTACTATTACTAGTTCCTTCTATTTATTTTACTAATAGAATAGCTCGCGTGTATCTTCTATCTAATCTACTTCTTTCTTTTTATAGTATCTATAATAGGAGCTACTATTACTATTATTATTACTATTAGTACTATTTCTAGCTGTACTAGACCTAGAACTCGCGTTATTATCTAATACTATACCATTATTATTACTATTATTACTATTACTACTATAGCTAAATTATATAGCCTAAGCTTCTTCATTAGCGATAATATAAATAAAGTAGTAGATAAACTTAATAATATAGTTAGTATATACTATTTAACTCTTAGAGTTCTATAGTTAAGCGAGTAAATATTTATCTATTTTATATTACTAAGCGCTTTTAAACTACTATCTTATCTCTTATATAAGTAATAATAACCCTCTAATACTCTACTTAACTAATAGCTCGGCCAGCTTTACTACCTGTTAAAATTTCGTCTTACTTTAATTCGGCAGCTAGATCTAATATATAAGATATACTTAATTCTACTTTACTAGATACTCTAGCTACTCTATCCGCTTAAACTATTTAGTTTTATCAGTCTTTACTGCCTCTACATCTATAACCTATACTTTCTCTTCTTTTCTCTACTTTATAAGCTTAAACCTGGCTAACTAATTATATATAATATTAGCCTTTATATAGAGAATAGTTAGCTTATAAATATAGCTGCCTATATTAATAATAAAATATTACTGTAGCCCGCCAGCCTAAAAAAATATCTATACCTTAACCTTCTAATAGAACCTACTTTTATTATCTATTTATATCTACTTATACTTCTTCTTTAGATATATACGTAGTATATTAATATTAGTAGTAATATAGTACTTAGATTACTTATACTAGAACCTATTTAGCAGCTTTTCTAATTCTAGTATTAGTTACCTAAACAGTATAGGCAGCTAGATATCTTTTACTAGTCTAATCAGCTACTAATAAGTATACTTAATAATTACCTTCCTCTACTCTATTATTATACTATAATAGTACTATAAATATATATTAATATTTAATATAGTAGTTGTATATTCCTTATATATTAGAACGTAGTATTTAGGTAGATAGTAGAGATAGTTTTTAATATCCTCTAGTAATAGCGCTATTCTACTTACTTATATATAAGTCTTTCTACTATAGATATAGTATTATATCCTTAGTTTAAGTATTTATACGTTCTAGTAGTATAATAGTATAGGTAAGATAATAGGTCTAAATATAGTACAAATCTACTTAGAAGTATATAGGAGTATATAAGGGTTTAGGGATCTAGAAATTCTATTAACACCTATAGGCCTTATATAAAAGAATATAGAAGAACTACTAAGCTACTTATAAGAGAGTATATAACTATATACGGAAGGGAAAAGAGGTAGAACTAGGGGTAAGATAAGATAAGTAAAAAGCTTTAGGATAAGGTTATATATAAAGCTTTTCGTAGAACGATTTCTTTGTATTATTATACTACCCCCCTCTTTATAGGCTAATAGTTCCTATCTACACTGGTTCGAGAGAGAATCAGAGCTATTATAGATAGGTTCTAGTATAAAGAAATTTCTTTAAAGAGGTGTTTACTAGTAAGAGCTAATATATATAGTTGCCTATAGAGATACGTTTATTAACGTAATATTAAGTAAGATTTTTATAGTAAGTATAATTAACCTATATATTAGCTAGTAATTACTATTATAATAGTTTATTAATATTATAATTTCGTTGTATATAGTAATAAGCGTTTACTAGCTTTAGTATATTACTAGGTTGCTATTAACTAAGCTTTCTTAACTAAATAATAACTTCTACTCTATACGTATTATTATACGTCTCTAGTACTATTAATTATTAAAGTATTACTAATACCTTATAGAAAAAAATTAATTAATATACTACTCTATCTACCTTCTAGAGTTTCTTTAAAAGCTTTCTAGGTTATTTACCTTTAAGCTATATATATACTCGCCCGCAGGCGGTATATAATATTTACCTTTTAGTTCCTAAGATTAAAAAAATACGAGTATTATACCTTATAAAATAAAAAGTATAACCCCATATAAATCGTATCTAATACTAGTAGAGTACTTACTACTAATATATTTATAGATCCCCTCCTACTATAAGGAGGAGTTTCTAGTCCTCTAGAGCTATCTTAAACTATAAGTAGCGGCCTAATACGTAGAGAATAAGGAGAATAAAAGAGTAGCCTTTAAGGCTGTTTTAGAGTCTATTTACAGCCTAGTACTTATAACTTAGGTTATAAAGAGTTAAGAAGATAGTCTTCTTATAGCTAGTATTTAGGTAGCTTTATTCTACTAGGGTACTAAATTACTCTATTAGGTTTTAACTTTAGAGACTCTAGTATCTAGTTTTTAAGCTAATATTACGGCGCTCTCGGGCGGCTAAAGATAAAGTAGAAAAGGTTTAAGGGGAGTTTAGAAGAAAAAAAGAGAAAGAAGAGTAGAAGAGAAAAGGATTAGGAAGGTATCTAATAACCTACTATTAGATCCTCCGGATTTTATAGAGGAGTAATTTTAGGCCTATAATTTAGTTTTCTAATCTACTACTTAACTCTTATATATTATCATCTACCAGATAATCTATATTCTCTATACTATTCTTATATACCTTAATCTATTTAGTTAGGGCTTTTAAGGGTTCTAGCTAATTTAGATATTTATTATAAAAAGCTTTTAGCTTATAAAGTAAACCTATAAAATTTAAAGCTTTATACTAGACTAGGTTAGAATTATATTCTACCTATTTTATACAGTATTTAAGAGTCTTATAATATAACTTACTAGCTAGTATTTCCTTAACCTCCTACTCTTCTACCCCTTTAATAGCGATAGCGGGTAGTTTTAAAGCTTTTTATCCTAATAGAAGGTTCTAGGGATTTTTATATAGTAGGTTTAATACGAAAATATTATATATTTTTAACCTTAGGGGTAGCTATAGATAGTATAAATTTCTAATCTATTCTAGTACTTTAAAAGGGCCCTCCTATTAATTGGATAGCTTTCAGCTTAGTTTCTAAACTATAAGATTCTTAGTATTTAAGTAGACTATATTACTAATCTACTAATTAATCGGTTACTAGTAATAGTTAATAATAGATTGTATATAATCTTAAGCCTTTTTAATATTAGCCTTTATAGTTTCTTAGGATATATATATATAAGTTACTAGAACTAAAGTATTCTTATAATTTAATTTATCTATTATAGTAATAGGATTAATAGAATATTTCTAATTCTAACTCTAATAAGGCTCGGATCTATATAGGATCTAATATAAAGATATTCTAATAGTTATATAGGGTAGAGTTACTTATATTCGGTCGATTATAAGTAATAGAGAACTCTAATTATTTTAGTAGAAGGATATAAAAGGGCGCAGTCTCTAATTAATATACTTATTTATAATCTCTATCTATCTATTAGTCTTTTTATAATAAGTAGTAGATAGTTTAATCTTTACACCTAAAATACAGCAGAATTTAGACTAGAAACTAGATATAAACTAAGGTCCTTAATTTAAAATAATAGTTTCGGGTATATAGCTAAAGTAGTATACCTATTAAATAAATAATTCAGCTATTCCCTATATATTAATTATATAATAGTAGAGAATAAATACTACTTATTTAGATAGGCGATTAATTACTACTATAATCTAATTATATCTGGACTTATTTATAGAGAAATTCTTAAAGTCAATATATAGGTACTATATTAGTTAATTTAGTATAGGAAGTAAGTAGATAAAACCTAGGGTTTAAATTTATATTAGATAAGCTTTATAGTATAAAATATAATTCTATATATATTGTTTATAAGTAGTTTCTATACTCTTCTAATAATACTTCTAGGATAGTAACTAATAGGTTTTAGTAGCGCTTAGGTATATAGAGGATATTTAGTTATAAGTCTCTTATATAAGTTATATATAAAGGCCTAAATCTAATAGAATATATAAGTAATTATTATAGAGAAGTAGTCTATTCTCTATCTAATACTTATAGGGTAAGAAGGTATATTCTTATATAAAGGAGGCTTAGTTTTTCTATAATAATATATTATTTTACTCTAGAAAGTCTAGTAATATAATTTACTCTTAATTTTTAATAACGTTTAGTATAGCTACTTAAGTTATTATTTAGGTAATATAGGACTAGACTAATTTAGTATTAATTTAGGGGTAAAGTTAATATAGTTTAAATAGAACTCTTAACTAATTATTAGTTTAAGCTACTTTTAAGTTTTTTATATTTTATTCGCAATAGCTAAAAATATCTACTCTAGTATTATTCTTATCTAAAGTATACTTAATTCAGAACTAATACTAAGCTAATTCTTTAGTCTAATAAACCTAATAAGTATTAAGTACCTTTATAGTTATAAAATATTCGAGTAAGCGATAATTAGTATATACTAGAATCTTAGTAGCTATAGAAGTAAATTCTACCCTCTATTATTTAAACGCAGTAATAATTGCGAATAGTTTCTTATTATAAATCTTCTAGTTTAGTTCTAAACCAGATAAAACTTTACTATAAAACGCTATAGGGTACTATTTTCCGTTAGAATATTTCTATAATAGTGCTCCTATAACTATTCTATTAGAGGTGTTAATTTCCATTTTTATTTCTAATATATGGTTAAAGTAGTAGAGTATAGGTATACTTAATAGGGCTAACTTCAATTTCTTAAAGGTAATATTATATTTTAAAGTCTATATAAAAGAAGTTATAGAGCTCTATAGTATAATAATTAGCTTTACAATATATAAGAATTCTAGTATAAACTATCGATAGAATCTAGTAAAACCTAAGAAGGATTTTACACCTATTATAATAGTAGGTAGCTGCTAATTACGTAGTACTTCTACCTTCTTTAAATTAACCTTAAAGCCTTTATTTAAGAGGATATAGCTAAGATATTTAGTTCGGGTAATATAGAATTCGCTCTTCTTAATATTAACTTATAACCCTATTTAATATAATTTCTTAAAAACTTTCTTAATATAGATAGTATATATCGCCTTATTTTCGAAGTAGATAAAAATATTATCTAGATAAGTAATATAGAAATTATCTAAATAGTTAATTAGTATATTATTTATATAGTACTAGTAAGTTATTAAACTATTATATAATTTAAAAGGTAGAACTTTATACTTATAGGTTCTATATTAAGTCTAAAAGGTAGTATATTCTTTAGAACTAGAATCTATTCTAATCTTATTAAAGGCTATACGAATATTAAACTTAGTAAAAATTACTATCTTAGTAGGCCTAAATAGAAGTTTATCTATACGCGGTATTAGATATATATTCTTATAGGTAAAAGTATTAAGTTTATTATAATCTATATAGATATATAGGTCGCTATTAAGTTTATAGATATAAAGGATTAGAGATATAAAAGAGCTCCAACTCTACTTAATATACCTATACCGTAGATTATCTATAATATACTTCTTAGTTACCTCTAGCTCCTTAATATTCTACTTATATAATAGGCTGTAACTATTAGAAAGGGGTTCTATAAAGACAATCTTATAATTATAAGAGTAGTATTCTAGTAATTAATAAGCCGCAGTTTTACTAAATATATTCTAATATCTATAGTATTTAGATAGTAATTAGAGATTTACTAGTACTTTGTTTTCAATCTTATCTTCTAGCTCTAGGGCTTACTTATCTTTAATTAGCTACTTAATTTCGTATAGAGACGTAGAGAAAAACTCGTTCTCTTTCCTCTTTATATTAGAGTAGAAAGTATTAGCTAAAATAAGAGTAATAATAGAAGAATAGACTTTCTTCGGATCGGGTTTAAACTTTATTATATACGGGCGTATAGAAGCTCTAAGCTTATTTAGACTATAAGCTATAAAAGACTAATATAGTTTTAGCAGTCTTAATAAACCTTTAATATAATAGATAGTCGAACTATAGAACTATTAATACTAGTTCTTTTCTTATAGAGCGTCGCGTTGCTAGATATCTAGCTCTACTTTCTTATTATATACTAGCTAAGTTAATTGTATAAGAAGAGGAGGTAAAGAATTATAAGTAGTAAGATACTTAGAGGGCTATATAATCCGATTCTTATCTATATCTAGCTGGAGTTAAAAATAATATAATTATTTAATACTAATAATACAATTTTAAGTACCTAAATTTATAATAATAAATAGGTAGTTTTAGATAGTTCTTCTATTAATTCGTAGATATAAATAGATATACTAATTAACTAGAGTTTAGATTTAGTCCTAAAAACCTTTAATAATAATTTTAAAGAGTAAGCGCTATATTAATATATATAGAGTTTAGGAGAGTAATCTAACTATTATAGAATTAAAAAATAGGAAGTCTTAAATACTAGTATTAATAAGAGTATTTAGTTGTATACTAACACCTTTTAAATATAGAATAGTAGGAATTTAAAAGTACTTTCCTCTAGACAAATATAATAAATTAATATTTAATAAGTTATACTTACTTAAGTCTAGGATAGAGAGTTTTTCTAGACGTCTCTATTTCCCACCTGAGAACTATCTAGATAGTACTTATTTACGTCTAGAAACTCTTCTTTCTTAATCTTCTCTTATTTAACCTCTATCTCTTATACTTTAAGGACTATATATTTATTCGTAAAGTATCCTAGTTTACTATAATTATAGTAATTACCTAGAGTCATATACCTTTTAGGTACAAAAGTCTTACTAAATTATTAGAAAGTAATTATAGTAGAATAAGGTATTAATACTAGAGTAGATTAGGGTAGTATTAGATTATAGGTTACCTTAGATAAACTCTTAAATACCTTTTAGTACCGATCTAAATTTATTTTAGCTATAACCTATAAACTAATAGTTTATTCTAGAAGGTTAAAAACGCTTCTCCTTTCTATATTATAGGCTGTTAAGTAGATAACTATAGTATTAAAGGAGCCTTTCTATATAAGCTTAAAGCTAAAGTTTAGTATCTTTAGGCTGGGGAGAATTTTATCCTATAAGTAGAAGAACTACTTAGATTAGAATATAAATCTTCTAATAGCTATATTAATAAAGTAAGCTTTAAAAGTTAGGAATACTTCTCTCTTATTTATCCTTAGGACCTAAAACGCCTATTATACTTCTATCTCTTATTACCTATAATAAAATATAATTATAAAAGTAAAATTATTTCTTTAATATTCTTAAACTAATACTAGTCTAATTTAGCTAGGTATTTTAGTTCTAGATACCCTTTCGCAGTACTAAAGGTATATCTCTATATTAACGCTATATATATATACTCTATCTAATAGTAATCTATATTAATCTTAAATTAGTCTAAGATTAAAGTTTACTATTATTTAAATATAGGTTCGCTACTATTTATAAAGCTTTTAATCTTAGGCGTATATTTAGTAAGATAGACTTAAGGGGGCTTAGAGGTAGCTAAGAGGTTTCTTACTAGGGGAGTTGTAAAAGTTTCTTAATATATTATTAGTTCTAATTTAGTAGTTTATAGAGGTTAATTAGGACTAATAGTTCTCTATTATATTAAGTATACGATCTCCTCTTATAAAAATATAATTTATTTCTTAAGGATTAGTTTATTTTAATTTCCCTTTAAATTAGATAGGTTCTTTATTATAGGCCTTATAGAAAGGGGTCCGCCTATTACAGGGCTCTCTATAAGAGGTAACAGTTGTTCTATATATATAGATAAAAATTTACTCTTACTACAACTTATATATATATTAGTTCTAGTATAGAAATTAGAAGGTAAATTATAGTTAGATATTAGTAGTTGCCTCCAATTCTAATAGGTTATTAATAGTCTCTAAGTTTCTACCTAGGCGTACTCTATACAGCTTTTCTAAAGGCAATCCTAATTATAGGGGATAAGAAGTTCTAAACTTAAAGGCTTTAGTTAATAGAAGATCTTTAAGATCCTATTTAAGTAACTAAATAATTTAATATAATAGTATATAAATATTATAATCTAAACTAAATTAGGTATATTTTAGACTTAGATATAGTTAAATAAATAATCGATACGATATTATTAAAGAGGCTGTTACTAGTAGTATTAAGTTCTTCTATATAATATAATAGTATAGGTAAGATAATAGGTCTAAATACAGTATAAATCTACTTAAAAGTATATAAGAGTATATAGAGGTTTAGAGACCTAGGAATTCTATTAACACCTATAGGCCTTATATAAAAGGATATAGAAGAACTACTAAGCTACTTATAAGGGAGTATATAACTATATACGGAAGGGAAAAGAGGTAGAACCGGGGGTAGAATAAGATAAGTAAAAAGCTTTAGGATAAGGTTGTATA
This sequence comes from Lojkania enalia, assembly GCA_010094045.1. NCBI lineage: Eukaryota > Fungi > Ascomycota > Dothideomycetes > Pleosporales > Lojkania > Lojkania enalia. Next base: position 21,786 of record ML986785.1, read on the forward strand.
TAAAGCTTTTTATAGAACGATTTCTTTATATTATTATAAGTAGAACTATATTCTTCTAGCTTTATTATAGCTCTATACTAGTATAGGTGCGATAATATAGCGTTATAAATAGAATAAATAGACTCTACTAAATAGTTTTTATATATAAAGTATTACAGTTAGAGTACTAGTTATAAATAAATTAGGGGGGTAATAGTTAGATAAATTGCCCCCTTTTAACAACCTATTTCGGGTATAATACTATAGTACTATACCTAATCTATTCCGAATCGGGTCTAATTCGTCGCTTTATATTAGATAGGAAACTTATATAAGTAGAATATTAGGATTAGCTAGTAAAGCTACCTCTTTAGAGGTAGATATAACAACTATATTTATAAGAATATAGAATAAATTAATATAATAATAGGAACATCTAGTTTTAATAGATAAATAGATAAGAAGATTAAAGAAAATTTAAAATAGCCTTTTTAAAAGCTTTAAGAGAATATAGAGAATAGTTAATAGTAAATAAGAAATAGAACTTATAGAAATTATCTAGAAACTTAAATAAGTTAAAAGAATGCTATTAATAATATATTATTAATAATAAATTAAGTGAATACTATTTAATAAATTTAATAGAACTAGGTCTAAATTTAAAAGATTTCTAGTAGTAGTAAGAATTTATATTAATACTAATCTAGATATTATCTAGTATAAGAATAAGAAAGTACTATTTATAGGGGTTTATCTAATAGGTAAACTATTTAACTAGTTTTAGTTCTTTCTAATAAATTTTAAAAACTATATAGAAGAATATTAGAAAAGTAAAACTAAGGTAATATTTATAAGTCTAGTATACTTCTAATAGAAACTTAAACTAGCGTTTAGAGATATTAATAAAATATAAGTAGTAGAAGATAGATTTTACAACTTAATTTAACTATAATTTATTACTTTATATATATTAAGTTTTTAATAGCTTTTAAATAAAGTTGTATAAAATAACTATAATATAATAGTAAAGTTTTATAGGGGATTAAAAATAGAGATAAGAAGAGTAATAATATATATAGAATAATCTTAGAATCTAGTATTATATTTCTAACTAGTAAAAAGAATTAATAATAAACTATACTAGTTTAAAAATAAAAAAAGATAGGTATACTATTAAAGGGTATATTTTTTAATAAGAGTTACTAATACGGACGGATCTATAGATCTAAATACTACTAGAAAAAGAAAGCCTAAGTTATAGATAATATAAGAAAAGAAGACTTAGAAGAAGAATATTAAATACTATAATTATTAGAAACTAGAATATATAGTAAAAGAATATTAAAGTAAAAAGAAAGAAAAGAAAAACTAGCTTATAGAAGATAAACTGTAGGAAGTAGGTAAAGAAAAACTAGCTGTAACTATAGAATATAGAACCTTATAATAGTCCCTTTATAATAAAGATAAGTATTAAATATACTAACAATTTAAAGAAACTATAAAATACTAGTTTTAAAAGAAAATATAATTTACAGTAATATAAAAATATATAAAAAGATGGTTAGAAGAAGTTTAAGAAATATTAGATAAGAATAGAAAAATAAACAACCTATTATAAATAGAAGAAGCTACTATTAGAATACTAATACTTAAACTAGTACCTAGAGTATATTTTATATACTAATAAGAAATAATCGACTATAAATAGAGAACTCTAGCTCCTATAACTACTCTATAAGAGGAATTACCTATAAGATTCTATAATAAGAATAGACTAGAATAAGATATTATCGACGTTTACAAAGAATAGTAAAATACCTACCCTAGAGAAATCCGCTTCTTATACTTCTACAAATAGATAGAAATAATAAAGGTAGTAGAAGGATATTTTAATATAATAGATTAGAATAAAGCTATATATATAGTATAAAAAGTAGTAGTCTTCTTATAAAATAAAGTACTAGTAAAGTACTAGATACTAAAGGTATTACGATATAAATAGAAATAGAACTACTAGGTTAGAGAGGACGATAACCTCTATATAAAGTAATACTATCTAGTATACTTTAAAATAGTATAGATATTATATATTAAATAATAATATAGAATCTACTAAAGAAGAAAAGAAGATATAGGCGTATAGCTAAGACAACTAAATAAAGATATGGTACTAGGAAATCTTATAAAGTAAGAAGCTATATTAAAATAGAAAGTTACTAAATAAATCTAAAATTATATAATACTTAAATTTAAACCTCTACTATCTAGAGCGTATATTAGAGGAAGATTATAATATAAATGCCTAGAATAGAAATATCTAAAATATATATCTATAAAAGAAGTAATAGCTTATTAGTTTAAGATAATTTAACTATATAGGAATATAAAAGAATACTATTTTATAATACCTAGATAATACTATAACTATAAAGTATATATACTTATTAATAGTAGAATAATAAAGAATTTTATAGCTAGTAACTATATTACTAGAAAAGAAATATCTATAATATAACTAGAACAACTCTATATAATCTAAATTATAGAAGAAAAAGACTTTTAGAAGAAAGTTATATATACTATAGAACTAGAAGAGTTTAAAATCCTAGAAATAATCTAATAAGAATAAATCTTCTAAATTATAGAAATTACCGACTATAATATTATTCTAGAGATTTTATAGTTAAGAAAAGAAAACCCTTAGGTAAACTAGTAAACGGGATAAATTATCCTTAAAAACTCTAGTTAACTAATTAAAAAACAACTCGTTATAATAGTAAAAGAAGTAGTAAAAGAATTATTCTTAATAGGAAATGTATTATATAGTATATCTAAAAAATACTAATATTTAATAAAATAACTTTAAAAACTACTATAATACCTACCTAAGTATAGAGAATATAATTATAAAATTAAACTATAACTAGAAAAAGAACCTGGATATAGACTAATATATAGCCTAATACTAAGAGAAGTAGAGGTTCTAAAATAATATATAGACGAGTATCTAAAAAAAGAAATAATCTAAGAATTAAGCTTATTAATAATATACTCTATACTCTTTATAAATAAGAAAGAAATAATAGATTTATAAATATATATTAATTATTATACTCTTAATAATATTATAATTAAAGATTAATACTCTTTACTACTTATCTATAACTTAAGAGATTAATTAAAGGAAGCTACTATCTTTATAAAATTAGATATCTAAAATATATACTACTAGATTTATATTAAAGAAGAAGATAAATAGAAAATATTATTTAGAACGAAAAAGAAACTTTTTAAATACCTAGTTATACTATTTAAGCTTACTAATATATTAGCTACTTTTTAAAAATAAATTAATAAGGTATTAAAACTCTACCTTAAATAATTCTATATAGTATATTTAGATAACATTCTTATATATTTAAAAATAAAGTAAGAATATAAGAAATATATTAAATAAGTACTATATATACTATAAGTAGTAAAATTATATCTTAAGGTAAGAAAATATAAATTCTATACTATATAAATAGACTACTTAGAATTTATTATTAAACTAGGACAACTATAAATAGACTTAAATAAATTAGTAGTAATTAGAGACTAGTTAACTTTAAAATTAATTAAAAACGTTTAATTCTTTATAGGATTTTATAACTTCTATTAAACCTTTATAGATAATTAAAGTAATATAACTATATTCTTAATATAACTATTAAAGAAAGATACTACTTTTAAATAAGGAAGTAAATAAGAAAAAGCCTTCTAAGAAGTTAAGAAATAATTCTAATAAGAACTAGTACTAAAATTTTATAACCTAGAAAAGAAAGCTTTTATAAAAACTAATATATTAGAGATAAAAATAGCCGGAATCCTTATATAAATTTATAATAGAAAATAATATTTAGTAGTATACTATTTATAGAAACTTATACTAGTAGAGATAAATTATAATATATATAACTAAAAACTTCTAGCTATTATAGTATACTTTAAAGAATAGCGTATATACCTATAAGAAGTAAAATAGTAAACTAAAGTTTATTATAACTATAAAAACCTTACTACCTTTCTTACTATTAAAACTCTTACTCCTAGATAGGTTAGATAGTTATAAAAACTAGCTATATTTAACTTTAAGATTATCTATATTAGTAGAAAATAAAACTAAAGAGTAGACGTATTAAGTAGATTACTAGAATATAAGTAAGAGAAAGGAACTACAACTATACTACTAAGGAAATAATAAAATAGAAGTATAGTATATAATTACTTAAGACTTATAATAATAACTATTACTAAAAAAGTAAGCTAGATAATTCTAATTAGATTAGTAATAAATAGAATATCTAAAGAACTCTAAGAATAAAAACTAAAATAGATAGATAAACTACTATATATCTATAACTAGATCTATATACTAGTTAAAGTTAGAAAAGAATTTATTAGGTAATTTTATAAAGCCTCTACCTATAAATACTAAAGAATAGAAAAAACGCTAGAATAAATTCTTAGAGGATTCTACTTTTCTAAAGTAATAAAATAGGTAAAAAATATATTACGAGAATATATAGACTACTAATAAAATAAATCTAATAGATATATACTCTATAAACTATTATAAAACCTAGAAATATCTACTAGACTATAAATAGAAGTTACTATAGACTTTATTATTAAACTACTAAAGTTAAAAGACTACCCTAAAAGGGAAATATATAACTCTATTATAATAATTATAGATAGACTTATAAAATATACCTACTTTATCTCCTATAATAAAGTATTATTAGTAGAATAAGTTGCAAATATCTTTCTAAAATAGATTATAGTATAATATAAAATACTATAAAAGATAATTATAGATTAAAATATTAAGTTTATTTTAAAGTTCTAGTAAATAGTTATAAGCTTACTAGAAATTAAATATAAAATGTCTATAGTATTTTATCTATAAATAGATAGATAAATAGAATAAATAAATTAAATAGTAGAGTAATACTTATAGTATTACCTTAACTACAGATAAAATAATTGGGTAATACTACTACTAATAGTATAACTCGCGTATAATAGTACTATATATAGTATAACTAGAGTATTACTATTTATAGTAAACTATAGATATAAACTAAAAACCTATAATACTCTAATTAAAGTAGTATTATAGGTACTATAAATATAGGAATAAATCGAGACTATTTAATAAATATAAGACTTACTAAAGAAAAACTTCTAGTTCCTATAATATACTATAAAGAAATACTATAATAAGAAATATAAATAACTATCTTACTTTAAGAAGGAAGAAAAAGTTTAGCTACTATAATAAAATATTTAAAGTAGACGATTAAGTAGTAAACTAGATTATATTAAAATTAGACTATATAAGATTAAAGAATAAATATTACCTATAAACTATTAACTTATATTACCTATAACTATAAAAATCTACTTAACCTTCTATATTATACTTATAAAAAAGGTACCCTAAGATAATAAACTAGTAGTATATAATATAGACGTATATAGAGAAGATTAGGAATAGAAAGTTAAGAAGATAATAAAATATAGAATATAGAATAGTAAATAATACTATCTAATTAAATAGTTAGGAATAGATAAATATAAGAATCTATAGAATAATACCGAAAAACTAGAAGAAATCTTTAGCTCTATAATATTATAGATATATTATAAAATTTAAACTTATAAAGGAAATTTAGAAATAGAATAGTAGGATTAAATAATATTAGCTATATTATAGGAGGCGACTCTACTTTAAGAAGAAGACCCGCCTTATAATCCGCTTCTTCTTCTTCTTTAAGCTACTCTTATATATATTTATAACTCTCTACCTACCTATATTTTACTTATTAACAAATCTTACGAAGATACTAAATCTTTATATAAGCTACTACTACCTTATTAAAAAGTTATTCTAACTCTTCTTAGGCTAAATAAATCTTCTCCTCTAGTTTTACAACTTTAGTATTCTACTTTACTACTAGAAAGAATTAGAAATAAACTAGTAGTATAAAAATATAATATACGAGTAATCTAAGTATTATAATCTATATTATAAAATAAGTATATACTAGTATAAAGGTATTCTAAATAATATAACTTTTTAGGTATTTCTTTCTTATCTACTTTATAAGTTAACTTTTTATAGGAATATTAAGAATAAAGTATAATAGTCTCGCCTAAATAGTCTATATAATTAGTATAATAGTATCTATCTAAAGTTAAATAGTAAAGGGGAAGTATTAGAAATATATATAGTCTTAGTAAAAATAGTATACTAACCCTACTATATACTAGTTTAGAATGGGGAAATATTATAGTAATACCGCGACACCTTTATATCTATACTACTCTTACTATAATACCCGAACTAGCTACTAGTAATAGCTATTAGTTGTTAGCTGAAATATAACCGACTTATTATAACTATAATAGAAGAAGGTTTCACTAACCTAGCTAGCTTATATAGTAGTATAAACCTAGCTCCTATAAAAACCTATATAATATAGATATCTCTATTCTTTATATAATATTTTAATATTTATATATAGTACGTAGTAATAGAGTTAACTATTTAAAGTACGATTAACTAACTGCGCGTAAGTATCTATAATAGAAAACTTTTAAGCTAAGAGTTTAGAGGGGGAAGGTAGTATTATAGATACTCTTATAAAAATCTCTATATTAGACCTAATCGAGATTTAAAACTCTATATAGCTAGAAAAATAAGACTAATATAAGATATATAATATATTTAATAGCTTAGTTAACTAAGTAATTAAGTAGAAAGAAATAATAAGAGAACTAAATTATATTTAATAATCTTACAACTCTAACTTTTATAGCTCTTTATAGTTAACTTAAATATCTTTTATATACCCTACTTATATACTTCTATTAAAAGTTTATAAGAATAACCCCCTATAGTATATAATTACTCTTAGTTATTACTCTATCCTACACCTGGCTAATTGGAGGCTGTTATACTAAACTGCTGTACCTACTACTAATATATTACTAATACTATCTTTTATACCTACTTCTATTTATATTATAATATTAAATATCGTATATTTAGCTATATTATACTCGCTTAGATATATATTATATACTAAACTAGTATACTCTTTTCTAGCTTAGCCTCTTATACTAATAGTAGTATTATTATAAGTAGTACTACTAGATATAATAGTAGCTGTAGATTCTTTAGTTTTACTAGTTTTAGCTGCTAGTTACTCAACGTAAAGATAAGATAATACTTATCTACTATAATCTGCTATAATAGCTTCTTACTATTAAGTATTCTTATATAGCTAATAAAATTTCTATTACTTATTATATCGTCTATTATATCTATATTAACTACTACTATTATTATTAGATTACTTTTACTATATTTCTATTCTATATAGTTAATTCTACTCTCTTAAATCTACTTAACTAAGTTCTTAATAAACGCCTAGTATAGTACTACTACTACTATTACCCTATATTAATTTAAGTAAGCCGGTATAGTAAATAGTAAACTCTTCTCTCTACTAGTTAAAAGTACTATAATAAGTAGTATCTACCTATCTAGTATTATATATATTACTTACTCTTACTTAGCTAAATAGAAGCTAACCTCTTCTTACCTAAATACCTATTATATTACCTTTTAAAGTCTTTTCTTCCTTCTATTTTAAACCTATACTTTCTTTTCTTATACTATAAACCTTTTACTATTATTATTATACTATTACTACTTCCTTATCCTAGTCTAGCTTTAACTACCTATCTACCTTACCTCTAGTATTTCTTTACCCCTATCGAATTTTAAAAAATAATACTATAATATACTAAATAGCTAAAACGCTTTAATTAAATATATATTAAGATACTTAATAATATTAATTAGTATACTATAGTTTCTAATCCCTATCTATATTATCTATATATTCTATAGCTCTAGTATACTTTCTCCCTCTTTATCTACTTTAGCTTCTTTAACTTCCTCTATCTTTTCCTAATATCTTTTACTAAACAACTCTCTAACTACTTTTCTACTAATACTAATAGTTATATATTAGTAGTCTAGTATATATAGCTTAATACCTATCTATTTACTAGAATTATACTTAAGTATATATATTAGTCGGTCTATTTTCTATAGCTTATATTAATCTACCTATATATAGTTACTAAAGTTGCTATTATATACCTTAATATTTAGATACTTTTAAAACGGCTGTATATAAGCTAAATATACTACTATTACCTATCCTAGCTATAGTAGTAGAAAATATAGTACTATTTTTAGCTTATTCTATTAGGATTGCGATTTATAATAGTAGACTACTATTATAATCTACCTATCTACTATAAAGATATTATAGTCCTATAGTATTCTATTATAATACTATATTATTATAATCTTTAACTCTTATTTAAACTACCTTAAAGTTATATATATACTAATTATTAGTAGTTCTAAAAAGTAATCTACCTACTATAAATACTACTTTATCTACTACTTACTCTATAAGCCGTCTCTTAACTAGAGCTACTAACTAGCTTCTATTTATTTAGCCTAAGTAAGTATCTACTTAAGCTTATTATTAAGCTAATTATTATAATAATAGATAAAAGATATACTTTACTATATAAATATAATATTATTAATAAATTACTCTAACTAGATAGTAAACTAGTTTTCAGCTTTAACTATCTAATACAGTTTTTATTAGAGTATCTTTTCTATCTTAGCTACTATATTCTATACTATCTTATAGAACTAGCTAATATAAATCGGCTAGCTATTAAGATAGAATATCTTCTTATTCTTTAACTAGTAAGCGTTATTTAAATTACTAGCTATTAATATAATAAACTTCTAATATATTAGTAAACTAATTATCTTACTTATTAAACTAAATAATCTATTAGCTAGAAACTTCTACTATATAAGTAGAAAATACTCTCGATTTTTATCTGTCTACTCGTCGTACTCTACTACTAAAAGTAGCTTCTCTACACCTAGTACGCGTATGTAGTATATTATACTAGTAAGTATATATAAGTAGTTCTTTACTATATATAAGCGGTCTATTTTAGCGTCGATCTCTAGTATAGAAAGAAAATAGATAAGTCTACTATTAAATAGCTAATCGCCTATTAATTAAAAAATAAATAATATAAGTATATTTAGTAGTACTTTAAGTTAAATATCTTTACTATCCCTATCTAATATAACTTATAGTACTATTACTAGTTTCTTCTATTTATCTTACTAATAGAATAGCTTATATATATCTTCTATCTAATCTACCTCTTTCTTCTTATAATACCTATAATAGGGGCTGCTATTACTATTATTATTACTATTAGTACTACTTCCAGCTCTATTAGACTTAAAACTTATACTATTATCTAATACTATATTATTAATATTACTATTATTACTATTACTACTATAATTAATCTATATAGTCTAAACTTCTTTATTAATAATAATATAGAGAAAGTAGTAGATAAACTTAATAATATAGCTAGTATATACTATTTAACTCTTAGGGTTTTATAGTTAAGTAAGTAGATACCTATCTATCTTATATTACTAAATACTTCTAAACTACTATTTTATCTCTTATATAAGTAATAATAATCCTATAATTTTCTACTTAACTAATAGTTTAACTAGCTTTACTATCTACTAAAGTTTCACCTTATTTTAGTCTCGTAGCTAGATCTAATATATAAGATATACTTAATTCTACTTTACTAGATACTTTAGCTACTCTATCTACTTAAACTACCTAGTTTTATTAGTCTTTACTACCTCCGTATCTATAATCTATACTATTTTTTCTTCCCTCTATTTTATAAGTTTAAAGCTAGCTAACTAATTATATATAATATTAGCCTCTATATAGAAAATAGCTAGCTTATAGTTATAGCTACCTATATTAATAATAAAATATTATTATAGCCCGCTAATCTAAAAGAATATTTATACTTTAACCTTCTAATAGAATCTACTTTTATTATTTATTTATATCTATTTATACTTCCTCTTTAGATATATATATAGTATATTAATATTAGTAGTAATATAGTATCTAAATTACTTATACTAGAACCTATTTAGCGGCTTTTCTAATTCTAATATTAGTTACTCGAACAGTATAGGTAATTAAACGTTCTTTACTAGTCTAATTAGCTACTAATAAGTATACTTAATAATTACCCTCTATTCTATTATTATACTATAATAGTACTATAGATATATATTAATATTTAATATAGTAGTTATATATTTCTTATATATTAGAATATAGTACTTAAGTAGATAGTAGAGATAGTTCTTAATATCCTCTAATAATAGTACTATTCTATTTACTTATATACAGGTCTTCCTACTATAGATATAATATTATGCCCTCGGTTCGAGCGTCTATATATTCTAGTAGAATTATATTCTTCTAGTTTTATTATAGCTTTATACTAGTACGAGTATAATAATATAGTATTATAAATAGAATAAATAGATTCTACTAAATAGTTTTTATATATAAAGTAGTATAGTTAGAGTATTAGTTATAAATAAATTAGGGGGGTTATAATTAGGTAAATCGCTCTTTTTAGACAACCTATTTTAGATATAGTATTATAATACTATACCTAATCTATTATAGATTAAGCCTAATATATTACTTTATATTAGATAGGCCCTTTACTATTATTATTATACTACTACTACTTCCTTATCCTAGTCTAATCTTAACTACCTATCTACTTTACCTCTAGTATCTCTTTACCCCTATTAAGCTCTAAAAAGTAATATTATAGTATATTAAACGGCTAGAATACTTTAATTAAGTATATACTAAAATATTTAATAATATTAATTAGTATATTATAGTTTCTAATCCCTATCTATATTATTTATATACTCTATAGCTCTAGTATATTCTCTTTCTTCTTATCTACTTTAGCTTCTTCGACTTCTTCTATCTTATCCTAATATTCTTTACTAAACAACTCTCTAACTGTTTTTCTACTAATACTAATATTTATATATTAGTAGTTTAATATATATAGCTTAATACCTACTATTATAGACGCTTATATATAGTTAATTAATCGTACTTTCAATAGTTACTTCTATTACTATATACTATATATAAATATTAAAATATTATATAAAGAATAGAAATATCTATATTATATAGATTTTTATAGAAGCTAGGTCTATACTACTATATAAGCTAGCTAGATTAGTAAAACCTTCCTCTATTATAATTATAATAAGTTGGTTATATTCTAACTAGTAGCTAATAGCTATTACTAGTAGCTAGTTTAGATATTATAGTAAGGGTAGTATAGATATAGAGGTATTATAGTATTATTATAATAGTACCCCTCTTTTAGTTATAAGTTTTTATAAGTTAAGTCTTTTTATTATATTTAGGTTATTTATAATTAAATAGTAGTTATTAATATATTAGTATAATTAGTTATTATTATATAGTAGTATTATACTAGAAATTAGATTAGATTATATATATCTTAATATAACTAGTAGTTAATAGTAGTACTATATTAGAGATTAGATTAGTTTAGTTTATATAGTAGTATTATACTAGAGATTAGTAGTAGTATTATTACTAGTATTATATTTATATAGTATTATTATAAGTATTTAAGAATATACTTAAATTAGATTCTAATACCTAATTAACAATTTAAATATAATTTTATATTTAGATCTTATTTATTTAATAAAGTATTTTAGTTCTCTATTAATTTTAATAGGTTTAGAATTATATACTTATTAACTAGATAAGTAGTTAGACGACTTAGACACTAGCTATAATAGTAATATATAGAATATAGGATATATTTTAGCTAATTTAAGTAGCTTTAATTTATAAGCGTATAAGAATACCTTTATAATAACTTTATAGGAGCCTATATTCTTCTAGTTAAGCTTTTTTAACAGTTTTTATATACGTATATTTCTAGTATCTAGCTAGACTAGATTATAAATCTAGTAGTTAAGGGCTAGTACGCGTTTATAGTTAGCGTACTCTTATTAGAATACTTATATCTAGGTAAGTTCTTCTCTAATATATTCTATAATATCTTTTATCTTATTAACTAGCCTATTAGCTTTCTAAACTATTAGGGACTATTTTAATAGTTAATAGATTCTTATAAGTAGCTTAAAGCCTATTTAAAGGTACTAGCTAAAGTAGGCTAGAAATAGGGAGACTTTTATTAATTTAAATACTATATTATTTACTTTAAACTATACTATTAGTAGCTATATAACCTAGTTATCTTATTTATAACTATTATAGGCTTAGAAAACTTATTCTATTACTACGTTAGTATTTTCTATCTAGCTATTAATCTTTAAATAGAAGCTAGTTAATATATATATATTAATTTATAGCTATTTATAGAACTCTTAATAGAAGATAGAAATAAACTATATTTTATAGTCGGATATAATAGTATATAATAGTCTATAGTAAACCTATATATAGTAATAGAATAGTTAGATAATATTAGAAGCTTTAATTCTTATATATAGTATTAGGTATCTATACTTATTAAGCTTATTAACTACTACTATAATATTTATATAACCTTCTAATTCTAATAGATTAATTATAAAATTTATAAAAATATTTTAAAACCTTTATTTAGGTATAAGTAATAGTTTTAGTAATCTATAGTACTTCTCTTTAAAAGCTTTACTTCTTTAATATATATAAAAATAGTTTATATATTATTATACTAAATTAAATATCTTTAACTAATAGTACTTATACTAGAGTAATTCTAAGATCTTTCCTCAACTAAAGTATCTATTAGATAGTAAGTTATAGATAGCTTATAGTAGCTTAAACTTTAGTTTATTATAGTTTAGTACTATAAGTTAATCTTAGTAGTATAGTTAGTTATTATACTCTTTATAGTTAGCTAGAATTAGAAGTTTAAATTAATAGACTTCTTTTTTTAATAGCTTTAAAATATTTTAGATTAGATTATTATTTAGATATTCTTTATTAATAAGCTTTATAATTAATTAGTCTATTTCTATCTATTAGAATAGTTTAGAATAAAGTAATATCTATTAATAACTTTTATAAGCCTCTTCTTATATAAATTTATTCTATAACCTTTAAATTAAAATATTAAACTTCTCTCTAAGTTTTCTAGATTAGTATATAATACTAAAGTTAAACCTTAATAGATATTCTAACTAATAGGCCTATTAATAGTTTAACTACTTTATTATTATAAAGTACTATAAGTTCTTATAATTATTTAGTACTTCTATAAGAAATATTATACCTTCTAATTTAGGTCTCTATTATTTAAAATATTAGATAATTATAAGTAGCTTCTTATTATATATTTTATAATTACCTTTAATAGGGTTTATATACTTAGAGAAGTAGATAATAGGTCTTAGTTTACTATTAGTACCTCTCTAAAATAGTATACTAGCTATTATAAAATTAGATATATTAACTTCTACTACTATTAGTAGTTTAGAATTAAAATATTAGAGAATTAGTATAGAGATAAAAATATCCTTTAAATAGTTAAAAGAATATTAACAGCTATTATTCTAGTTAAATCGAGTATTCTTCTTAGTTAGAGCTATTAAAGGGGAGACTTTCTATAAGAAGTTGTTAATAAATTATTAGTAGAAGTTTGTAAAGCCTATAAAAGCTTAGATATCTTTTATATTCTTAGAGTATTTCTAGTTAATAATTGTTTCTACCTCTTTTAAATCTATATAAATCTCTTCTATAGTAATTATATATTCTAGGTAGATTACTTCTAACTAATAGAACTTATACTTATCTATATTAAGCTATAGACTATTTACTTTTAAGGCTTTAAAAACTAGCTAGATATATTATTTATAATTCTTCAGATTCTTATTAAATATTAGAATATTATTAATATAGATAGTATAGAATATATTAAGATATAATCTTAATATATTATTTATAAAGTACTAGAATATACTTAAAATATTAGCTAGGCTAAAGGGTATTACTAGATATTTAAATAGCCTATAGTATATATAAAAAGTAGTCTTTTATTTATCTTCTTTAATAATCTGTAGTTTATTAAATATAGTAATAATATTAAATTTTATATAATATTTAACCGTACTAAATTAGATTAATATTTCTTAGATTAGTAGAATTAGATATTAGTTCTTAATAATAATAGTATTTAAAGTTCTATAGTTTATATAGAATTAAAAACTACCTCTAAATTTCTTTATAAAGATTATAAATATAGCTACTAGTAATAAGCTTACTCTAATAAACCTCTTAAATAAGTTTTTATTAAGATACTTCTTTAATATTTTTAACTTATTCTAGAATATTTTATAAAATAAACTAAAACTAGTTTACTTACTATTCTCTAGTTTAATTTTATAATTATATAATTATTATTCTAATAGTTTATCTATATTTTTATATAAAAAGATAGATAAGAGATTATAATATTTTTTAGATACTTTAGTAATAGAGTTAGTATATACTTTTAAAACTAAAGCCTTATAAATATTAGCTATTAATATAGTAAAAATTTTATAGTTAAATTATTAAAAGAGTTAAACTAGTAGTATAATACTTATATAATATATATCTAGCTATAATATAGACTTTAGATATTTAAATTTAGATAGGTCTTCTTAACTATAATTTTTATCTAAAATTAGATTAGTTTTAATTTTTAATTCTTTTAACTAGTATAGTATTTTAGATAGCTAGTAATTATATTAGATATAATTTAATAGGTAGAATTTTAAATAGTACTATCTAAGCTTTAAACTATATAAAAGTTATAAATTAGTTACTTTAGAATCTCCTTTTATATTAAGTTTAAATAGTTTATAATCTTTAATAACTATTTAAATAGCCTATTAGTAGATAGTAATACTAGTAGATTATAAGTATTAAGTTAGGTATTAGTTAGTAGTAAAAACTAGCTATTTATTCTTATAGTTTAAGTTGATATAATACTTATATATCTATAGCTATCTTAGAATTAACTAGTATTTTTCTAGTATAATTATATAGAGATATACTATCTCTAAATAGTTTAGGTATTAGAGAGTTAAAATAATTAAATAGAAAATAGTTCTTTTATAAAAGATTTCTCTATTAAAACTAGTTAAGTATAAATTATATAGAAGTTATATCTTTTAGAATTTTAGGGTATATATAAGGTCTCTATAAATATAACTATAACTAGTAGCCCTAGTATTAATAAGAATATTAATATCTTACTAGACTAGGTTTTAATAGATTAAGAAAGGAGCTAGAATTTAATAGTTCTATAACTATTTTTATAGGAGCTAGTTTTATAAATATATAGAAATTTAGTATAAATATAGTTCTAAAAAGTAATTTACTTCTAAAAATAACCTTTTAATAATATTCTAGTTAGTAAGACTAGCTATATTTAGGAGTAAGAATAATAGTTTTATCTATAAGATAATAAGTATATTAAAAATCGATTAAAGGATTAATTAGAGGATTAAGAATAACATCTATAAAGTATAGTAGAACTCTAAGACCCTTAATAGATTAATAGTATAGGGGTACTATATTTTAGTAAAATATATCTGGTAGAAATAGAGTAAAGGTTAAGAAAGCGTTTTACTCTTACTAATATAAGAAAAGAAGTATAAGATATACTCTATAAGTATTTAAAATACGGAAAGAATAAGGCTATAAAATATAAGTCTTATATATTCTTATAACTATTAGAAGTACTTAAAAAACTATAAGAGTAGATTATAATTAATTTTATAACTAAATTACTAGAGTTAGTAGAATTAGAGCTAAAAAGAAGATATAATATAATTATTAATATAGTAGATTAATTAATAAAATATATATATTTTAGACTAGTATTAGAAATAATAATAGTATTTAAACTAGTATATAAGTTATTATATATAATATTTATAGAATATAAAGTTCTAAAGTATATTACTTTAAATAGAGATAAGCTATTTACATTTAAATATTAGTAGAGATAGTTAGAAAAGATAGAAATCTAATAATAGATATTAACTAATTTCAACCTATAAATAGATAGTTAGATAGAGTAAGTTAACTAGAACTTAAAAACGTATTTAAGAATATAATATAGTTTATAAACGAGCTATTAGTATAAACAAGCTGTTACCTTATTAAACTTTTAACAGCCTATCTAGATTAATATATAATAGCTTAATATAGTAATATATAATTAACCTATAAAAAATTATAAACTATTCTTATAATCTTAGCTATTAATTAAAAGTAAGTTTTAACTAAAAATTGCGCTGTAATAACTTTTTACTATCTTTAAAGTACTCTCTACTTTTAATATACTAGAATAGCTATATAATATAATTATAAGCTGAATATAAAGAAGCTTATAAAGACTAAAGAGGACCTACTTATTAGCTATATCCTTAATTAGGATTTACGAGAATTTCCGCCTATAATTAACAGCGTATAAGCTATAGTAAATAGACTATTAGCTAAGTATAATACTAAGATTTTAGCCTTAATACGCGATTATATTAACTATATTAATAAGACTACCTTTCTTCTAGCCTTTAAAGTAGCCTATAATTAATTAATTATAGAAGCTAATATCCGCGTAAGCTTTTAAAGCGCTAAAATAGTCCTATATAATCTAAAAGTAGTACTATTAAAACTTAATATTAAGCTATATACGCTAATACTACCTATACTAGAAACTACTCTCTAAGAGGCTAAAACATCTAGTAATATATATAAATTAGAGGCTTAATTAATAATAATTTATAGTAGGATTTAGTAATATTAAGACTTATTACCTATATTAATTATCGCAGCCTTTAATCAGCTTTAAAAGAGTACTATAATAATAATACATTCGATTATACTAATAGCTAATTAAATTAAAAGCCTTAAATAAGTAAATAAAGTAGTAATAAAGTAAAAATAATAGAAAAGAAAGCGATTATAGAAGTAGGAGATTCTAATAAAAACTGTAGGTAAGAATATAATTAATTAAAATAACATTAAGAAATAGATTAATAAGAAAATTTATAATTAGAGTACTAAGCTGTAAAAAAGTAGCTAGCTTTAATAGAACTATAGGTACTATAAATAGCTTAGCTATAATACTTAAATATATTAAATTAATAGTATAAGTATTAAATAATCTAATAAACTATAACTTCTTAAAGTATATATATATAGTTAATAATTATTATAATTAAGTTGTTTAAATCTTAATAGAGTAATAGTTTACTTATATTAATAGCTCGCTTATAAACTACATTATATTAATAAGTAATAGAGTAATTAGGTTAAATTATTACCTATAATCTAGATAGCTTATAATAGAATAACCTAAAATACTATAGAGATTATATTTTTTAAAGCTAACTATAGATAGAAAACTATTATATATTAGAAATAGAATAAGAAAGAATCTCTAGTTCTATTAGTAAACTAGAAAGCTAAGAAAATAAAGAAAATCTATAATTAGCTTAAGGAAAAGATTTAGTTAAGAAACCTTAGAATAGTAGAATAAGTAAATAAGTTAAAGATTAAGAAACTAACCTTTAAATAGAAGGGTAAAGTTTCTCTATTAACAAAAAACTTAAAGACTAAAAGATCTATTAAAAAACTAGATTATAAAAGAATAAGACTATTTCTAATTAAAAAATAGGTTAGACCTATAAATTTTAAATTAAAGCTACTAAATAATATAAAAATATACCTAATATTTTATAAGTTAAAACTAGAACTAGTACTAGATAATATACTACTATAAGAAGCTATTAATATAGAACTAGAATAGAAATATAAAGTAGAATATATACTAGTAGAAAAGCGGTTTAGATATTAGTAGAAGTATCTAGTAAAATAGGAAAAATACCTATAGAAGGAAAGTTTATAGAAACTAGTATAAAACCTAACTAACTATACTATAAAGCTAAAAGAGTTTTACTAGAAGGCTAGAATAATAGATTATTAAGTAAAATCTAGTTAGAAAGTAATAGTAGTAGTAATATAGAAGAGGCCTCTTATATAAAACTTAAAGTAGTAGTAGAAAGTACTTTAAACCTGGTAGATCTTTATAATAGTATAGATAAGATAATAGATCTAAATATAGTACGAATCTACTTAAAGGTATATAAGAGTATATAAGAGTTTAGGAACCTAGAAATTGTATTAACACCTATAAGCCTTATATAAAAGGATATAAAAGAACTATTAAGCTACTTATAAGGAAGTATATAACTATATATAGATGGGAAAAGGGGCGGAGTTAGGGGTAAGATAAGATAAGCGAAAAGTTTTAGAATAAAGTTATATATAAAGCTTTTTATAGAATAATTTCTTCGTATTATTATACTACCCCCCTTTTTATAAACTAATAGTCCCTATCTATACTAGTTTAGGAGGGAATTAGAGCTATTATAGATAGGTTCTAGTATAAAGAAATTTCTTTAAAAAGGTATTTATTAGTAAGAGCTAATATATATAGTTACTTATAAAGATACGTTTATATATTAACGTAATATTAAATAAGGTTTTTATATTAAGTATAATTAACCTATATATTAGCTAGTAACTACTATTATAACGGTTTATTAATATTGCAATTTTATTATATATTGTAACAAGCGTTTACTAATCTTAATATATTACTAAATTACTATTAACTAAGCTTTCTTAACTAAATAACAACTTCTACTCTATATATATTATTATATATCTCTAAAACTATTAATTATTAAAGTATTACTAACGTTTTATAGAAAAAAATTAATTAATATACTACTCCACCTATTTTTTAAAAATTTTTAAAGGCCTTTTAAATTATCTACCTTTAGACTATATATATACTCGCCTATAGGTAGTATATAATATTTACCTTTTAGTCTCTAAGATTAAAAAAATATAAGTATTATATCTTATAAAATAAAAAGTATAACCCTATACGAATTATATCTAATATTAGTAGAGTATTTACTACTAACGTACTTATAGATCCCCTTCTACTATAAGAAGGAGTTTCTAGTCTTCTAGGGCTATCTTAAACTATAAGCGGCGACTTAATATATAGAAGATAAAAAGGATAAAAAGGTAGCTTTTAAGGCTATTTTAGAGTCTACTTATAGTCTAGCGCTTATAGCTCAGGTTGTAAAAAGTTAAAAAACTAGTCTTTTTAAAGCTAGTATCTAGATAGCTTTATTCTACTAGGGTATTAAATTACTCTATTAGGTTTTAGCCCTAAAAGTTCTAGTATCTAGTTTTTAAACTAATATTACAGCGTTTTTAGGCGGTTAAAAATAAGGTAGAAAAAGTTTAGAGGGAGTCTAGAAGGAAGAAAGAAAAAGAAGGGTAGAAGAGAAGAAAACTAGAAAGGTATCTAATAGCTTACTATTAAACCCTCTAAATATTATAGAAGAGTAATCTTAAACTTATACTTTAGTTCTTAAATCTACTATTTAACTCTTATATATTATTATCTACCTAGTAATCTATATTTTCTATACTATTCTTATATATCTTAATCTATTTAGTTAAAGTTTTTAGGGGTTTTAGATAATTTAAATACTTATTATAAAAAGTTTTTAGCTTATAAAGCGAACCTATAAAATTTAAAACTTTATATTAGATTAGGTTAGAATTATATTCTACCTATTTTACCCAGTATTTAAGGGTCTTATAATATAACTTACTAGCTAATATTTCTTTAACCTCCTACTCTTCTACTCTATTAATAGTGATAGTAGTTAGTTTCGGAACTTTTTATTTAGATAGAGGGTCCTAGAAGTTTTTATATAATATGTTTAATACGAAAATATTATATATACTTAATTTTAGAAGTAGTTATAAATAGTATAAGTTTCTAACCTATTTTAGTACTTTAAAAAAGCCCTTCTATTAATTAGATAGCTTTTAACTTAATCTCTAAACTATAAGATTTTTAGTATTTAAGTAAATTATATTACTAATCTACTAGTTAATTAGTTACTAGTAATAGTAAATAATAGATTATATACAATTTTAAGCCTTTTTAATATTAGCTTTTATAGTTTCTTAATCTATATATATATAAGTTACTAAAGCTAAAGTATTTTTATAATTTAATTTATCTATTATAGTAATAAGATTAATAGAATATTTTCAATTCTAATTCTAATAAGACTTAGATCTATATAGAATCTAATATAGAGATATTCTAATAGTTATATAGAATAGAATTACTTATACTTAGTTAATTATAGATAATAGAGAACTCTAGTTATTCTAGTAGAAGGATATAAAAGGATATAGTCTCTAATTAATATACTTATTTATAATCTCTATCTATCCATTAGTCTCTTTATAATAAGTAATAGATAGTTTAATCTTTACGCCTAAAATATAGCAGAATTTAGACTAGAAACTAGATATAAACTAAGGTCTTTAGTCTAAAATAATAGTTTTAGATATATAGCTAAAGTAGTATATCTATTAAATAAATAATTTAGCTATTCTCTATACATTAATTATATAATAGTAGAGAATAGATATAGCTTATTTAGATAGGCAATTAATTACTACTATAATCTAATTATATTTAAACTTATCTATAGAGAAATTTTTAAAGTTAATATATATATACTATATTAGTTAATTTAGTATAAAAAGTAGGTAGATAAAATCTAGAGTTTAGGTTTATATTAGATAAGATTTATAGTATAAAATATAATTCTATATATATCGTTTATAAGTAGTATTTATACTCTTCTAGTAGTATTTCTAAAATAGTAACTAATAGGTTTTAATAGCGTTTAGGTATACGGAAGATATTTAGTTATAAACCTCTTATATAAGCGATATATAAAGGCCTAAATCTAATAGAATATATAAATAATTATTATAGAAGAGTAGTCTATTCTCTATCTAATACTTATAAGATAAAAGGGTACGTTTCTATATAAAAGAGGCTCGGTTTTCCTATAATAATATATCGATCAACTTTAGAGAGTCTAATAATATAACCTACTTCTAGCCTTTAATAATATTTAATATAGCCGCTTAAGTTATTATTTAAATAATATAAAACTAGACTAATTTAGTATTAATTTAGGGGTAAAGTTAATACAGTTTAAATAGAACTTTTAACTAGTTATTAGTTTAAACTACTTTTAAGTTTTCTATATCTTATTTATAATAACTAAGAATATCTACTCTAGTATTATTCTTACTTAGAGTATACTTAATTCGGAACTAATACTAAGCTAATTTCTTAGTTTAATAAATTTAATAAATATTAAGTACTTTTATAGTTATAAAATATTCGAGTAAGCGATAATCGGTATATATTAGAATCCTAGTAGCTTATTATAGTAATACCACGACACCTCTACACCTATACTACTCTTACTATAATATCTAAACCAGCTACTAGTAATAGTTATTAGCTACTAGCTAGAATATAACCGACTTATTATAACTATAATAGAGGAAGGTTTTGCTAATCTAGCTAGCCCGTATAATAGTATAGATCTAACCTCTATAAAAACTTATATAATATAGATATCTCTATTCTTTATATAACGTTTTAATATTTATATATAGTATGTAGTAATAGAGTTAACTACTTAAAGTACGATTAATTAACTATATATAAACGTCTATAATATTATATTATATTATCTACTATTATATACTATAGATAAGAACGCGCTTATTAATATATTTAAAGAGATCTAAAGTAAACTAGACTCTTTATAGTAGAAGAATAAGATACTAGTAGAAGCTTTAGTAACCTAGAAAAACTACTATAAGTTAGATCTTAAAGTAATATAAAGAGAATTTAGTAGCTACTAAATAGCTACTCCTCTACTAGCTACTAGTATATTAATAGTAATAGAACTATTATCTACCCTTTGCCTAATTTAGCCTACAACTCTAGCTTTTAAATAGATATCTATATTAACTTCTAATCCGTCTAAAACTATATATAACCCGTATTTCTATTTTAACTATTTACCTAACCTTCTAATATTTTCTAGTAAATATTTAGAGCTTTTATACTTTATTAGAAAGCTCTACTATAAACTAGAAGAAAATACTAACTAATACTTAACTAAACGTATCTACCTTCTATATATCTATTCTCGTCTAGAATAAGATCTAGTAATATTAGTTAACCTATTAATAGATAAGGGTATTAACTCTATAGACAGCTTAGTTGCTTTCTTAAAATCTACCTATAGCGACTAAAATAAGGAGACTATAGTATAGAGTAAGCTAGAAATCTTAAAATAAGACTAAAGTAGGTTCTCTACTTACTTTATTAAATTCTAACGCCTGATTGTAGATACTAAACTAAATAAGACTAGACAAATTATATATCTCTAATATTCTCTTCTTAATAAGCTCTACTATACTATAATAAGCGTTATAATATCTAGTACCCTAAATAACTACGCTAACCTAATTTCTCTATATAATACTAATCTATATTATCTATCTAGCAACTACTATAAATAACTAAAATATTATACTACTTATTAAAAGGACCTAAATACTATAGAATTTAATACTTCTAACTATATACCTATAGGCTCTAATAAATAAGAAATGTGCCGCTGTAAAGAACGCTATTATAAGTATAGTAGTAAGAGATATATTTTACTAGAATACAGCGCCCCTCTACTATTAATCTATTAAGGGTCTTAGAGCTCTACTATACCTTATAGGTTCTATTCTTAATCTTCTAACTAATCCTCTAACCAATTCTTAATACGCTTATTATCTTATAAATAAGGCTATTACTCTTACTCCTAAACGTAGCCAGCCTTACTAATTAGAATATTACTAAAAGGTCTATCTTAAAAGTAAATTATCTTCTAGAACTATATCTATATTAAATCTCTATATATCTATAGAACTAGCTTCTATAGAAATAATTATAAGACTACTAGATTCTAGCTTCTTTTTTAATCTATTAAGACCTAGTCTAGTAAGATATTAATATTCTTATTAATACTAGGGCTACTAGTTATAGCTATATTTATAGAGACCTTATATATACCCTAAAACTCTAAAAGATATAACTCTTATATAACCTATACCGGACCAGCTTTAATAGAAAAGTTTTCTATAAGAGGACTATCTTCTACTTAGTTATTCTAACCTTCTAATACTTAAACTATTTAGAGATAGTACATCTCTATATAACTATACTAGAAAAATACTAGTTAATTCTAAGATAGTTATAAATATATAAATATTATATAAACCTAGACTATAAGAATAAATAGCTAGTTTTTACTACTAACTAATACTTAACTTAATACTTATAATCTACTAGTATTATTATCTACTAATAGACTATTTAAATAGTTATTAAAGATTGTAAACTATCTAAACTTAATATAAAAGGAGATTCTAAAGTAACTAATTTATAACCTCTATATAGCTTAAAGCCTAGATAGTATTATTTAAAACTCCGCCTATTAAATTATACCTAATATAATTACTAGCTGCCTAAAATACTATACTAGTTAAAAGAATTTAAAATTAAAACTAACTTAACCTTAAATAAAGATTATAGCTAAGAGGATTTATTTAAGCCTAAATATCTAAAATATATACTATAGCTAGATATATATTATATAGGCGCTATACTACTAGTTTAACTCTTCTAGTAATTTAACTATAAAATCTTCGCTATATTAATAGTTAATATTAATAAGACTCTAGCCTTAAAGGTATATATTAACCCTATTACTAAAGTACCTAAAAAATACTATAACCTATTATCTATCTTCTTATATAAGAATATAGGTAAGCTGCCTAAATAATAACTATATAATTATAAGATTAAACTAGAAAATAATAAGTAAGCTAGCTTTAGTCTACTCTATAAGATATTCTAGAATAAGTTAAAGGTATTAAAGAAGTACCTTAATAAGAACTTATCTAAGGGATTTATTAGAGTAAGTTTATTACTAGTAGCTGTACCCGTAATTTTTATAAAGAAATCTAGAGGTAGTTTTTAATTCTATATAAATTATAAAGCCCTAAATACTATTACTATTAAGAACTAATATCTAATCCTACTAATCTAAGAAATATTAGTCTAATTTAGTAAGACTAAATACTATATAAAACTCGATATTATTACTACGTTTAATAAGCTAAGAATTGTTAAGGGAGATAAATAGAAGACTACCTTTTATATATATTATAGGCTGTTTAAATACCTAGTAATACCCTTTAGCCTAGTTAATACTTTAAGTATGTTCTAGTACTTTATAAATAATATACTAAGACTATACTTTATTATATTCTATACTACCTGTATTAATAATATTCTAATATTTAGTAAGAATTTAAAGGATTATAAGTAGTATATTTAGCTAGTTCTTAAAGCCTTAAAAGTAAACGGTCTATAGTTTAATATAGATAAGTATAAGTTCTACTAGTTAGAAGTAACCTATCTAAGATATATAATTGCTATAGAAGAGATCCGTATAAATTTAAAGAAGGTAGAAATAATTGTTAACTATAAGCGCGTACTAGCCTCTAACTATTAAATTAGTAATCTAGTCTAGCTAGACGCTAAGAATATATGTGTATAAAGACTATTAAAAAAGTTTAATTAGAAGAATATAAACTCTTATAAAATTATTGTAAAAATATTCTTATATACTTATAAACTAAAGTTACCTAAATCGGCTAAAATATATCCTATATTCTATATATTACTATTATTGCTAGTACCTAAATCGTCTAACTACTTACCTAATTAATAAGTATATAACCCTAAACTTATTAAGATTAATAGAGAACTAGAATACCTTATTAAGCGAATAGAAGACCTCTACTATAACTAATAGAAACGCCGGTATAAATACCTAGTTAAGTAGACTAGCTATTATAACTTAGAATAGTACCCGGCTAGTAACTTTACTAAGATAACTACTATAGAAGATTACTATACTAGAAACCTGAATGAATAAGACCTAAATATAATATTATATCTAGATTCTTAATTATGTATTAGAGTTTAATTTAAGTATATTTCTAGACGCCTATAATAATACTATACTCATATAACGCTAGTAATAATACTATTACTAATCTTTAGTATAGTACTACTATATAAACTAAACTAACCTAATCTCTAGTATAGTACTACTATATAATAATAACTAATTACGTTAATATACCTATAATTTTAACTAATACTAGTATTAATAACTATTATTTAATTATAAATAACCTAAATATAATATAAAGACTTAACTTATAGAAACTTATAACTAAGAGGAAGGTACTATTATAGTAATACTATAATACCTCTATACCTATACTACCTTTACTATAATACTTAAATTAGCTACTAGTAATAGTTATTAGTTACTAGCTAGAACATGACTAACTTATTATAACTATAATAGAGGAAGGTTTTACTAACCCAGCTAGCCTATATAATAGTATAGACCTAGCTCCTATAAAAACTTATATAATATAGATATTTCTATTCTTTATATAATATTTTAATATTTATATATAGTATATAGTAATAGAGTTAACTACTTAAAGTATAGTTAACTAACTATATATTAGTATCTATAATATAATATAAAGAAATTGTTCTATAAAAAGTTTTATATATAATCTTATCCTAAAGCTTTTTACTTATCTTATCTTATATTTAGCTCTACCTCTTTTCCTATCTATATATAGTTATATACTCTCTTATAAATACTTTAGTAGTTCTTTTATATCTTTTTATATAAGGTTTATAGATATTAATAGAATTTCTAGGTTTCTAAACCTCTATATACTTTTATATACTTCTAAATAGATTTATATTATATTTAGACTTATTATCTTACCTATACTATTATATTATATAGAAGAACTTAATACTACTAATAATAGCTTCTTTAATAATATTATATCGATTATTTATTTAACTATATTTAGGTTTAAAATATATCTAATTTAGTTTAAGTTATAATATTTATATATTATTATATTAAATTATTTAGTTATTTAAAAAAGATTATAAGGACTTTTTATTAATTAAAGTTTTTAGGTTTAAAACTTCCTATTCTCTATAATTAGGATTACTTTTAAAAAAGCCGCATAGAGTATATTTAGGTAAATACTTAAAAACTACTAATAACCTATTAGAATTAGAGGTAACTACTAATATCTAACTATAATTTACCTTCTAATTCTTATACTAGAACTAATATATATATAAGTTATAGTAAGAGAAAACTTCTATCTACGCGTATAGAATAACTGTTACCTCCTATAAGAGGCTCTATAATAGGCGGACCCCTCTTTATAGGGCCTATAATAAAGAACCTATCTAATTTAGAAAGAAATTAGAGTAAACTAACCCTTAAAAAATAAATTGCAATTTTATAAGATAAGATTATATACTTAATATAATAGAGAACTATTAGTTCTAATTAAGTTCTATAAACTACTAAATTAGAATCGATAATATATTAAGAAACTTTTATAACTCCCTTAGTAAGAAATTTTTTAGCTACTCCTAAACCCCTTTAAACCTATTTTACTAAATATATACCTAAGATTAAAAGTTTTATAGATAGTAGTAAATCTATATTTAAATAATAGTAAGCTTTAATTCTAAACCAACTTAAGATTAATATAAATTATTATTAGATAGAGTATATATATATAGTATTAGTATAAAAATATACCTCTAGTACTATAAAAGAGTATCTAGAGCTAAAATATCTAGCTAAATTAGACTAGTATTAGTTTAAAAATACTAAAGAAATAATTTTATTTCTATAATTATATTTTATTATAAATAATAAAGAAATAGAAGTATAATAGACATTTTAAGTTCAAAAAATAAATAAGAAAGAAGTATTCTTAACTTTTAAAGCTTACTTTATTAGTACAGCTATTAGAGGATTTATATTTTAATTTAAGTAGTTCTTCTACTTATAGAATAAGATTCTCCCCAGCTTAAAAATACTAAACTTTAGCTTTAAGCTTATATAGAAAGGCTTTTTTAATACTATAGTTGCCTATTTAATAGCCTATAATATAGAAAGGAAAAGTATTTCTATCCTTTTAGAATAAACTATTAGCTTATAGGTTGCAGCTAAAATAAATTTAGATTAGTATTAGAAGGTTTCTAAGAGTTTAACTAAAGTAACCTATAATTTAATACTACCCTAATCTACTCTAGTATTAATACTTTATTCTACTATAATCGCTTTTTAATAATCTAGTAAAACTCTTATATCTAAAAGGTATATAACTTTAGGTAATTATTATAATTATAGTAAACTAAAATACTTCGCAAATAAATATATAGTCTTTAAAGTATAAGAGATAGAAGTTAAATAAGAGAAGATTAAGGAAGAAGAGTTTTTAGACGTAAACAAGTACTATTTAAATAGTTCTTAAGTAGGAAATAGAGATATCTAGAAAAACTCTTTATTCTAGACTTAAGTAAGTATAACTTATTAATTATTAATTTATTATATTTATTTAGAGGAAAGTACTTCTAAATTCCTACTATTCTATATTTAAAAAGCGTTAGTATATAACTAAACGCTCTTATTAATACTAGTATTTAAAGCTTCCTATTCCTTAATTTTATAGTAGTTAAATTACTCTCCTAAACCCTATATATATTAATATAGCGCTTACTTTTTAAAATTATTGTTAAAGGTTTTTAGAACCGAATTTAAACCCTAGTTAATTAATATATCTACTTATACCTATAAATTAATAGAAGAACTATCTAAAACTATCTATTTATTATTATAGATCTAGATACTTAGAATTATATTATTAGTATTAAATAGTTATATTATTTTTAACTCTAGCTAGATACAGATTAAAATTAGATTATATAGCCCTCTAAGTATTTTACTATTTATAATTCTTTACCTTCTCTTCTTATATAATTAATTTAGCTAGTATATAATAAGGAGGTAGAGTTAGATATCTAGCAATGCGACGCTCTATAGGAAAAGAACTAGTATTAATAGTCTTATAATCTAACTATCTATTATATTAAAGGTTTATTAAGACTATTAAAACTATATTAATCTTCTATAGCTTATAGTCTAAATAAGTTTAGAGCTTCTATATATTTATATATAATAAAGTTTAAATCTAATCTAAAGAAAATCTATTCTTCTATTATCGCTCTTATTTTAGCTAATACTTTCTACTTTAATATAAAGAGGAAAGAGAATAAGTTTTTTTCTACGTCTCTATACGAAATTAAGCAGCTAGTTAAAGATAAGTAAGCCTTAGAGCTAGAAGATAAAGCTAAAAAAGAAGTACTAGTAAATCTCTAATTACTATTTAAATACTATAAGTATTAGGATATGTTTAGTAAAACTGTAGTTTATTAATTATTAGAATACTACTCTTATAATTATAAGATTGTCTTTATAGAATCTCTCTCTAATAGTTATAACCTATTATATAAGTAGAATATTAAGGAGTTAGAAGCAACTAAAAAGTATATTATAGATAATCTATAGTATAGATATATTAAGTAGAGTTAGAACTCTTTTATATCTCTAATCCTTTACGTCTATAAACTTAATAGCGACTTATATATCTATATAGATTATTATAAACTTAATACTCTTACCTATAAGAATATATATCTAATACTATATATAGATAAACTTCTATTTAGGCCTACTAATGTAGTAATTTTTATTAAGTTTAATATTTATACAGCCTTTAATAAGATTAAAATAGACCCTAGTTCTAAGAAATATACTACCTTTTAGACTTACTATAGAACCTATAAGTATAAAGTTCTACCTTTTAAATTATATAATAGTCTAGTAACTTACTAATATTATATAAATAATATATTAATCGACTATCTAGATAACTTTTATATTACTTATCTAGACGATATTCTTATCTACTTTAAAGACGAGGCGATATATACTATCTATATTAAAAAAGTTCTTAAGAGATTATATTAAATAGGATTATAAGTTAATATTAAGAAGAGCGAATTCTATATTACTTAAATTAAATACTTTAGCTATATTCTATTAAATAAAGATCTTAAGGTTAATTTAGAGAAGGTAGAAGTACTATATAACTAGTAGCTACCTACTATTATAACGGGTGTAAAATCCTTCTTAGGTTTTACTAGATTCTATTAACAGTTTATACTAGAATTCTTACGTATTATAAAGCTAATTATCGTATTATAAAGCCCTATAACCCCTTTTATATAGACTTTAAAATATAATATTACCTTTAAGAAATTAAAGTTAGCCCTATTAAGTATACCTATACTCTACTACTTTAACCCTATATTAGAAATAAAAATAGAAACTAACGTTTCTAATAGAATAGTTATAAAAGTACTATTATAAAAATATTTTAATAGTAAATAGTACTCTATAGTATTTTATAGTAAGGTTCTATCTAGTTTAGAATTAAACTAAAAGATTTAACGTATCTTATAAGCGAGCGGCCTATATAAGCGAGTAGTCTACTCTATTATTAAAATATAATACCTAAGCTTTTAATAATAATGTAATAATAAAATAATAAGAATATAGCCTAAAACGAGAATTAAATAAATTTAGCCTTCTTAGCTATTAAAAGAGGCTAAATAAATAGTAAAAGATATATTACTTTAATATTTAATATAATTTAAACGACTATATACTAATAATATACCGAAATCTGCTTATAGTATAATTATAAGCCTAACTTAAAGAGACTAATAAAACCTAAAGAGGAGGTTATTATTTAATATATACTTAACCTAGATTTGTAAGAATTTGCGTCTACTTTAGCTACTATATAAAATATAGCTAATAGCTTACTTACTAAGCGTAGTATAGGCTAGATTAGTATATATTAGCCTAGGAACTTTATTAGATATACTTTTAAGCTTAAAATACGCTTAAATTAGCCTTATAATTGCTAGAAAGTTTTATACGAAAATTCTAAGATAATTAAAGGCTGGTTTAAACTTATATAGTATATTAAGAAGAAGTATAATATTATAGATAAAGATATATATAACTTTAATAAATCTAGCTTTTAAATAGGTATTATCTTATTACAACTAGTTATTATAGGTATAGAGAGATGTAATTAACTAAAAGTAATTTAATTAGGTAATTGTAAATAGATTTTAGTAATTTAAGAGATTAATACTACTAGCTAAACGCTCCTACTCTTTATTATTATTACTAGCTACTACTATCTCTCTACCTAGTATAAAGGCGATAATATATCTAAGAACTAGGCTATTATAGTTAGTAAGAATAGCTAAAAAACAAATAAACTTAGTATTAAATAGTTAAAGTACTTTTATAGGTATATAAGAGATTGTATAATAGGCGCGCGCCGACTACTAATCTTTAATAGCTATAATAGCTATAACTCGCTTAATTTCTAGAAACTCTATAAAGAATAGGGTATTATTCTACTCTATATACTAGCTTATTTATTATACCTATTACAGCTACTAGATATAAGCTACTTTTTACTATTAAAGCGTATATATAGAAATTAGATCTTAGTTTTAGCACGTAATTATATTAACTATATTATAAAACTTAAGTTCTTTCCAGCCTTTAAAGCTGCTTTTAATATATTAATTATAAAGGATAATATCTATATAAGCTTTTAAAGAGCTAGTCTAATCCTGTTTAATTTAGAAGCGGTACTTTTAAAGCTTAATATAAAGCTTCGTACGCTAATACTGCTAGTATAAGATAATACCTTATAGAAAGTAAAAATACTAAGTAACGCGCGCGAGCTAGAAGTTTAATTAATATTAATTTATAATTAGATTTAAAGGGATATAAGTTTTTCGCTAGCTTCTATTATTAAGAAGCTAAATTAGTTTAAAAAAGGCTCTATAAAAGTAATATATTAGATCGGGTTAATATATAATAAAATCGTCAGCCTTTAAAAAGCGAATAAAGTAGTAATAAAACGGAAATAGTAGAAAAAAAGGTAGATTTAAGCGTAAGGGACCCTAATAAAAGTATAAGGAGAGATAATTATTGCTAAAAAGGATGATAAGGAGGAAACTCGAGCTATAATACGCTAATTTAAAGTGTAATTAGATACGAGCGGATAGTATAAAGCGTGCTATAGCTACTACAGTAAGACTAGATATAATTCTCGTATATATTAGAAGGATATAGAGGTTTCTATAGAATAATCGCGTAAGTTGTAAATTGCTATTATATTACTTAATTGTTAAGCTATATATATATAAAGGTTAAAAAAGTTAATAGAGTAGACTACTTACTTATATAGACCGCTCGCTTATAAGATATATTATAATAAGAAACTATTCGCAATTATTACTACGTTTAAGTAATAAAGGGTAGAACTTACTTTTATAGCTACTAGAATTCTAGTATATACTAATTATTGTTTACTCGAATATTTTATAACTATAAAAGTATTTAATATTTATTAGGTTTATTAGACTAAAGAATTAGCTTAGTATTAGTTCTAAATCGAGTATACTTTAGATAAGAATAATACTAGAGTAGATATTTTTAGTTATTATAAATAAGATATATAAAACTTAAAAGTAGTTTAAACTAATAACTAGTTAAGAATCTTACTTAAACTATATTAGCTTTACCCCTAAATTAATACTAAATTAGTTTAGTCCTATATTACCTAAATAATAATTTAAACAGCTATACTAAATATTATTAAAGGCTAGAAGTAGGTTATATTACTAGATTTTTTAGAGTTGATTAATATATTACTATAGAAAAACTAAGCTTCCTTTATATAAGAATATACTCTTTTACCCTGCAAGTATTATATAAAGAATAGACTACTCCTCTATAATAATTACTTATATATTCTATTAGATTTAGGCCTTTATATATAACTTATATAAGAGGCTTACAACTAAGTATCCTCGGCATACCTAAGCGCTACTAAAATCTATTAGTTACTATCTTAAAAGTACTATTAGAAGGGTATAAAAACTATTTGCAAATAATATATACGAAATTATATTCTATACTATAAAGCTTATCTAATATAAACCTAAACCCTAGGTTTTATTTACCTACTTTCTATATTAAATTAACTAATATAGTACCTATATATTAACTTTAAAAATTTCTCTATAGATAAATTTAGATATAATTAGATTATAGTAGTAATTAATCGCCTATCTAAATAAGTAGTATCTATTCTCTACTATTATATAATTAACGTACGGGGAATAGCCGAATTATTTATTTAATAGATATACTACTTTAGCTATATACCCAAAACTATTATTTTAGACTAAAAACTTTAGTTTATATCTAGTTTCTAGTTTAAATTCTACGGTATCTTAAGCGTAAAGATTAAACTATCTACTAATTATTATAAAGAGACTAATAGATAGATAGAGCTTATAAATAAGTATATTAATTAGAGACTGTACCCTTTTATATTGTTCTACTAAAATTACTAGAGTTCTCTATTATCTATAATTAATTAAGTATAAGTAACTCTACTCTATATAACTATTAGAATATCCCCGTATTAGATCCTATATAGATCTAAGCCCTATTAGAGTTAGGATTAGAAATATTCTATTAATCCTATTACTATAATAGATAAATTAAATTATAAGAATGTTTTAGCTCTAGTAATTTATATATATATAGTCTAGGAAACTGTAAAGGCTAATATTAAGAAGGTTTAGAATCGTATATAATCTATTATTAACTATTACTAGTAATCGATTAATTAGTAGATTAGTAATATAGTCTACCTAAATACTAAGAATCTTACGGTTTAAAGACTAAGCTAAAAGCTATCTAATTAATAGGAGGGCTCTTTTAAAGTACTAAAATAGATTAAAAACTTATACTATCTATAGCTACTTCTAGAGTTAAGAATATATAATATCTTCGTACTAAATCTACTATATAAAAACCCCTAGAACCTTTTACTAGGGTAAGAAGTTTTAAAACTACCCGCTATTACTATTAAAGGAGTAGAAGAGTAGGAGGTTAAAGAAATGCTAACTAGTAAGCTATATTATAAAACTCTTAAATACTATATAAAATAAGTAGAATATAATTTTAATCTAGTCTAGTATAAAGTTTTAAATTTTATAGGTTCGCTTTATAAGCTAAAAGCTTTTTATAATAAGTATCTAAATTAGCTAGAACCTCTAAAAGCTTTAACTAAATAGATTAAGGTATATAAAAATAGTATAGAGAATATAGATTATCTAATAGATAATAATATATAAAAGTTAAGTAGTAGATTAAAAAACTAAATTATAGGCCCGAAATTACTCTTTTATAGAATTTAGAGAGTCTAATAGTAGGCTGTTAGATACTTCTCTAGTTCTTTTCTTTTCTACTCTTCTTTTTCTTTCTTTCCTCTAAACTCCCTCTAAACCTTTTCTACCTTATTCTTAACTATCTAAAAGCGCCGCGATATTAGTTTAAAAACTAGATACTAGAGCCTTTAAAGCTAAAACCTAATAGAGTAACTTAGTACTCTAGTAGAATAAAGCTACTTAGACGCTAACCTTAAAAAGGCTAGCTTCCTAACTCTTTACAATCTAAGCTATAAATGCTAGACTATAAGTAGACTCTAAAATAGCCTTAAAAGCTACCTTTTTATCCTTCTTATCCTCTATATATTAGGCTGCTACTTACAGTTTAAAATGGCCTTAGAGGACTAGAAACTCCTCCTTATAATAGGAGGAGATCTATAAGTATATTAGTAGTAAGTACCCTACTAATATTAGATATAATTTATACGGGGTTGTACTTTTTATTTTATAAGATATAATACTCGCATTTTTTTAATCTTAGAGACTAAAAAATAAATATTATATACTACCCGTAGGCGAGCGTATATATAGTTTAAAAGTAGATAATCTAGAAAGTTTTTAAAAAGGCTTTAAGAGGTAGGCGGAGTAGTATATTAATTAATTTTTTTCTATAAGACGTTAGTAATACTTTAATAATTAACGGTTCTAGGGACGTATAATAATATATATAGAGTAGAAGTTATTATTTAGTTAAGGAAGCTTAATTAATAGTAATCTAGTAATATACTAAGGCTAGTAAATACTTATTACTATATACGATAAAATTGCAATATTAATAAACTATTATAATAGTAGTTACTAGACGATATATAGATTAATTATACTTATTATAAAAACTTTACTTAATATTATATTAATATATAAATACATCTCTATAAGTAACTATATATATTAGTTTTTATCGATAAATACCTCTTTAAAGAAATTTCTTTATACTAGAACCTATTTATAATAGCCCTAATTCCCTCCCAAACTAGTATAAATAGGGACTATTAGCCTATAAAAAGGGGGGTAGTATAATAATACGACGAAATCGTTCTATAAAAAGCTTTATATATAACCTTATCCTAAAGCTTTTTACTTATCTTATCTTACCTCTAGCTCCACCTTTTTTCCTATCCGTATATAGTTATATACTCTCTTATAAGTAGCTTAGTAGTTCTTCTATATCCTTTTATATAAGGCCTATAGGTATTAATAGAATTTTTAGGTCCCTAAACCCCTATATACTCTTATATACTTCTAAGTAGATTTATACTGTATTTAGACCTATTATTTTACCTATATTATTATAAATTTAATAAAGTAGTTTTTAAATATATATATTATTTAAGATATTAATATATAGATAATATATTTAGTTTAAGATATTTATATTAATAAAATTATTATAAAATATAATATAATTATTATAGGTTATTATTTAGAAATACTTATAATAGTAAACTACCTAAAGTAGTTAACTAAAGAACTAAACTAAATATAGACGAAAATATACTAGAAATTAGTTAGTTATTTAGTTTTTCTTATATAGTTTATATAACTAGATTTAGTACGAGCTTATATAATCTATATATTATATTTAACTAATCTAGATTAACTATACTATAACTCTATTTAAAAATTATAGAGCTATATTATTAATATAAAATATTAAGCTTTATAAATATAAATAGTAAATAAAGAAGGAATCTAAAAATACTTTATAATACTATAAAAATATTATAATCTAATATTCTTTAGAGTATTAGATACTACTTTTACTAATAATATTAAAACGTATTAAAGCTCTTAAAGATATATCTTCTAGCTATTTAGTATAACTATTAACTAGAAATTAACTTTATAATATATAACGTATTCTACTATCAAAGTAGCTAAACTATCGAAGCGGCCACTTTTTCTTAGTACAACAAATACTATATATAAAAAGTTAATTTACTTAATACTAATAAGAGATTCTATATATAATATACTTTTATCTAATTTAGAATTTTCTCTACTATCCTTTTAGCACGTATAAGCGTTATATCCAGTCTTACTATAGTTACTATAGTAGCGTTAAGCTAGTTGAGCCCTTTCTTAAGTATTAGTACTACGAGTCTTCTTAAAGGGCTAAGAGTCTATAGATACTTTAGCAGCTATATATAAAGATCCCTCGCTATATAATATTATACCACTATACTAAATAAACTTTCTTTTACATATTTTACGCTTAGTTACTTCTTCTAATTACCTTTTAAGCTTAGAGTTATAAACTTAAAGAAGTATATTCTAATATAGCATTAACTCAGTACCTTTTATAAGCTGTAAGAATCTTTCTTACACCTCTTTTAGTAATTATATAAAGGACTTTTATATAAGTATTAATTATAACCTAAATTTATATATATTACTTAGAGTTTTAAACTACTAGGAGTCTTCTTATAAAAGTAGTTCTAGTAGGGTATATAGTTATATATTAAGGCGATTTAATATAACCTACGCGTTTAAAGAAATAATTCCTATTACTTTAAAAGCTTTTTAATAGTTCTCGTACGTAAATATATTAAAAAACACGTCCTTAAAGGCTGGAAGAAAGCCTTTTTTATTAATATAGTAGACGCGTCGGCGCGCTAAGTTTTATACGCGCTATAAGTACTTTAACTTTAATAGTAAGAAGTAAACTATATTAAGAGGCTGAAGTATATATAATAAATAAGAAGGTATATAAAGTATTAGGATCTTTTATATAAGGTAGTAATCCTTAAATTTCTAGTTAAGGTAGCTTTTATAGCTATCTAAAATAAGTAGCCTATATAACTCTATCTAACGTATCTTTATATACTTATTAAAGTACTTTAGCTACTTAAAACTAAGTGCGTTATTTGTCCAGCCGTTCTTAGAAACTAAAATTTTCCAATTATATAGTATACCTACTTCTTTATACTATATAGAGATATAGACGCGTTTTTTATAGATAATAAATAGTAGGGTTATATATATAGTAGCACAGATACTCTAGATAACTATAATCTACTTATAATCGTCTAGCTATATAAGAGTAGGTTTTATACGATATTCTAAACCTATAACAACTTTTATAGTATTAATAATACCTATCTAAAAGTCTGTCTTATTAAAGTTGTAAATATTATTATTATATATACTATATTTCGTAATTATATCTTATATAAGTTTAAACTACGTATTAATAACCTCTAGATTCTCTTGTTTTATTCTTTAATAATCCTTTACTTAATTAAAGGCTATTTTAAGCTTGTTTATACGCGCTATAAATCGTTTAAACTAATTCTTTCCTATAAGTATTTTATTATATACGCCTAATAGTTTATCTACTATATCTACTACTTTATATAGCCGGGGCGCAAATCCTTGCGAATTAAGGTTAAGAATATATTATACGATTGTTTATTCTTCGGTTACTATAAGCTTCTAGTAATTTAGTTGTATATAAGGGCGAAACGCGATTCTGTAAAGTTAAGTAGAGAGTTGTTAATATTATATATTAAAAGCTATAGCAGCACGTCGCACGCTCTTAAACTAGACTAATTTATACGCCTGTAAGATAAGCTTAATTCTACCTTCTTATTAAATTAATAGAAGGTCGCGTTGTAGATTTATTATAGTTCGTACGTAGTATTTATAATGCTAAGAAAAAGTGGCCGCTTCGATAGTTTGGCCGCTTTAATAGTAGAATACGTTAGTTATAAAATTAATAATAGGGGTATAATTATATACTCTATTACTTATAAGATTAGAAATAGAAGAATAGTATTATCTATTTAATAGATTATCTATAAAGCTTAATTAGATACCTATTATCTAGTATAATAACTAGTAGATAGTAAGAATTATTATAAAGAAGTAGAATAAATTTATTACTAAGCTTAAATATATTAATATTTACTAGAGTTAAATTTCCTAACAAGTTAAATAGTATTATCTATATATATAATAGAGATCTATTAATTAAATACCTACTAAAAATATAATAAAAATACTTTCTTATTAAAAGTATATAGAATTTATTAGATAGTTATATTTAATAAATATATATTTAAAAGTTTAAAAGATTAAAAGAAATACTAATTAATTTATCTTTCTATTCTAAGATAATTATAAGATAAGAGAGTATATAATAGTTAATAGTAAAGGAGCTATAATTATATTATATAATTATAGCTTATATAGTAGTTACTATCTATAACTACTAGAGAAAGCTACCTATAATAGTAGATAATAAAAAAAATAGATATAGAAAAATAGGTAATTAACTATTTTATATTTTGTTTTCTTATAATATTAATATAGATTTTTACTACTACTAAAAATTATTTAAGTTTAGATCTAATTCTATTAAACTTATTAAATAGTACTAATTTAACTTATTACTAATAATATATTATTTATAGTATTCTTTTAAATACTTTAAATTTCTAGATAATTTCTATAAGTTCTATTTTTTATTTACTATTAACTATTTCTTATATTTTTTTAAAACTTTTAAAAAAGTTATTTTAAACTTCTTTTAAGTATTATAGACGTTCTAGTAGGAATCCCTATACTAGATCTAATTAAGATCTAGAACTCTATATAGCTAGAAGAATAAGGCTAATATAAAATACGTAATATATTTAGTTGCTTAGTTAATTAAGTAACTAAGTAAGGGGAATAGTAGGAAAACCAAATTATATTTAATAATCTTACAACTCTAATCTTTATAGCTCTTTATAGTTAACTTAAATATCCTTTATATACTCTACTTATAAACTTCTATTATAAGTCTATAAGAATAATCTCCCTATAGTATATAATTACCCTTAGTTCTTATTCTACCCTATATCTAGCTAATTAGAGGCTATTATACTTTAACTACCCTCGTAAAGCTAGAAGAAGTAAGACTAGTTAGACTACCCTAGTTATAAGGAAAGAGATACCTTTAGTAAGTAATATAGAAAACTTATATAAGTAGAATATTAGGATTAGCTAGTAAGGTTACCTCTTTAAAGGTAGATATAATAACTATATTTATAAGAATATAGAACAAATTAATATAATAATAGGAATAGCTAGTTCTAGTAGACAAATAGATAAGAAGCCTAAAAGAGACTTAGGATAGCCTTTTTAAAAGTCTTAAAGGAATATAAGAAATAGTTAATAGTAAGTAAGAAATAGAACTTACGGGAATTATCTAAAAACTCGAATAAGTTAAAAGAGCGCTACTAATAATATATTATTAATAATAAATTAAGTTAGTACTACTTAATAAGTTTAATAGAACTGGGTCTAAACTTAAAGGATTCTTAGTAGTAGTAAGGATTTATATTAGTATTAACCTAGATATTATCTAGTATAAGAACGAGAAAGTACTATTTATAGAAGCCTACTTAATAGGTAAACTACTTAACTGGTTCTAGTCCTTTCTAATAGATTTTAAGAACTATACGGAAGAATACTAGAAAAATAAAACTAAGGTAATATTTACGAGTCTAGTATACTTCTAATAGAAACTTAAACTAGCGTTTAGAGATATCGACGAAGTACGAGTAGTAGAAGATAGATTCTACGACCTAGTTTAACTAGAATCTATTATTTCGTATACATTAAGCTTTTAACAACTCTTAAATAAAGTTGTATAGAACGACTATAGTATAATAATAAAGTTCTGTAGAGGGTTAAAAATAGAAATAAGAAGGGTAATAATATATATAGAATAACCGCAGGATCTAGTATTATACTTCTAACTAGTAAAAAGAATTAATAATAAACTATACTAGTTTAAAAATAAGAAAAGGTAAGCGTACTATTAAAGAGTATATTTTTTAGTAAAGGCTGCTAACGCGGGCGGACCTATAGATCTAAGCGCTACTAGAGAAAAGAAACCTAAATTATAGGCTACTTAAGAAAGAAAGACTTAGAAGAAAGATATTAAGTACTATAATTATTAGAAACTAGAATATATAATAAAGGAATACTAAAGTAAAAAGAAAGAAAAGAAAAACTAGCTTATAGAAGATAAACCGCAGGAAGTAGGTAAAGAAAAACTAGCTATAACTATAGAATATAGAAACCTATATTAGTTCTTCTATAATAAAGACGAATATAAAATATACTAATAACTTAAAGAAGCTATAGAATATTAGCTTTAGAAGAAAATACAACTTACAGTAATATAAGAGTATATAAAAAGATAGCTAGAAGAAGTTTAGGAAGAATTAGATAAAGATAAAGAAATAAACATCCTATTATAAATAGAAGAAGCTACTACTAGAGTACTAATACCTAAACCAGCATCTAGAGTATATTTTATATACTAACGAGGAATAATTAAGTATAAATAGAGAACCCCAGCTTCTATAGCTACTCTATAAGAGGAACTACCTATAAGATTTTATAATAAGAATAGGCTAGGATAAAATATTATCGACGTTTATAAAGAATAGTAAAACATCTATCCTAGAGAAATCCGTTTCTTATACTTCCAAAAATGGATAGAAATAATAAAAGTAGTAGAAAGATATCTTAATATAATAGATTAGGATAAGGCTATATATATAGTATAAAAAGCAGTAGCCTTCTTATAGAATAAAGTACTAGTAAAATACTAGATACTAAAGATATTGTAATATAAATAAGAATAGGATTACTAGGTTAGAAAAGATAATAACTCCTATATAAACTAATACTATCTAATATATTTTAAGATAGTATAGATATTATATATTAAACGATAATATAAGACCTACTAAAAAAGAAAGGAAAACACAGGTATATAGCTAAAACGACTAAATAGAAATAAGATACTAGGAAATCCTATAAAGTAAGAAGCTATAATAGAATAGAAAGTTATTAGATAAACCTAAAACTATATAGTACTCGAATCTAAACCTCTACTATCTAAGGTATATATTAGAGAAAGACTATAGTATAAATATCTAGAACGGAAATGCTTAAAACATATATCTATAAAAGAAGTAATAGCCTATTAGCCTAAGATAACTTAATTATATAGAAATATAGGAGAATACTATCTTATAACACCTAGATAATACTGCAGCTATAAAGTATATATACTTATTAATAGTAGAGTAATAAAGAATTTTATAGCTAGTAACTATATTACTAGAAAAGGA
The DNA here is from genome assembly GCA_010094045.1 of Lojkania enalia. Taxonomy (NCBI): domain Eukaryota; kingdom Fungi; phylum Ascomycota; class Dothideomycetes; order Pleosporales; genus Lojkania; species Lojkania enalia. Next base: position 62,348 of record ML986785.1, read on the forward strand.
ATACTTATAGTATAACTAGAACGACCCTACGTAATCTAAACTATAGAAGAGAAAAACTTTTAGAAGAAAGTTATATATACTATAGAACTAGAAGAGTTTAAAATTCTAGGAACAACCTAATAAGGATAGATATTCTAAATTATAGAAATTATCGACTATAATATTATCCTAGAAATTCTATAGTTAAGAAAAGAAAACCCTTAGATAAACTAGTAAACGGGACGAATTATCCTTAAAAACTCTAGCTAGCTAATTAAAGAACAACTCGCTATAATAGTAAAAGAAGTAGTAAAAGAATTATTCCTAATAGGAAATATATTATATAGTATATCTAAGGAATACTAATATTTAATAGAATAACTCTAAAAACTACTATAATATCTATCTAAATATAGAGAATACGATTATAAAATTAAACTATAACTAGAAAAAGAATCCGGATACAGACTAATATATAGCTTAATATTAAGAGAAGTAGAGGCTTTAGAATAATATATAGATAAGTATCTAAAGAAAGAAATAATCTAAGAATTAAGCTTACTAGTAATATACTCTATACTCTTTATAGATAAGAAAGGAATAATAGACCTATAAATATATATCGATTATCGTACTCTTAATAATATTATAATTAAGGATTAATACCTTTTACTACTTATCTATAACTTAAAAGACTAATTGAGGGAAGCTACTATCTTTATAAAATTAGACATCTAAAATATATACTACTAAATCTATATTAAAAAAGGAGATAAATAGAAAATAGTATTTAGGATAAAAAAAGGACTCTTTAAATATCTAGTTATACTATTTAGACTTACTAATATACTAGCTACTTCTTAAAAATAAATTAATAAGGCACTAAGACCCTATCTTAAACGATTTTATATAGTATATTTAGACGACGTTCTCGTATATTTAAAAATAAAGTAAGAATATAAGAAATATATCGAATAAGTACTACGCGTATTATAAGTAGTAAAATTATACTTTAAAGTAAGGAAATATAAATTCTATATTATATAAATAGACTATTTAGGATTTATTATTAAACTAGAACAATTATAAATAGACCTAAATAAATTAGTAGTAATTAGAAACTAGCTAATCTTAAAGTTAGTTAAAGACGTCTAATCTTTTATAAAATTTTATAACTTCTGTTAAACCTTTATAGATAATTAGAGTAATATAACTATACCTTTAACTTAACTATTAAGGAAAGATATTACTTTTATATAGGGAAATGAATAAGAAAAAGCCTTCTAAGAAGTTAAGAAATAATTCTAATAAGAACTAGTACTAAAACTCTACAACCCAGAAAAGAAAGCTCTTATAGAAATTAACGTATTAGGGATAAGAATAGCCGGAATCCTTATATAAATCTGTAATAAAAAACGATATCTAGTAGCATACTATTTACGAAAATTTATACTAGTAGAGATAAATTATAATATATACGACTAAGAACTTCTAGCTATTATAGTATACTTTAAAGAATAGCGTATATACCTATAAGGAGCGAAATAGTAAACTGAAGTCTATTACGACTATAAGAACCTTACTACCTTTCTTACTACTAAAACTCTTACCTCTAAATAGGTTAGATAGTTATAAGAACTAGCTATATTCAACTTTAAAATTATCTATATTAGCGGAAAATAAAACTGAAGAGCAGATATATTAAGTAGACTACTAGAATATAAGTAAGAGAAAGGAACTATAGCTATACTACTAAGAAAATAATAAGATAGAAATATAGTATATAATTACCTAAGACTTATAGTAATAACTAGTACTAAAGAAGTAAGCTAGATAATACTAATTAGGTTAGTAATAAACGGAATACTTAGAGAACTCTAAGAATAAGAACTAGAATAGGTAGATAAACTACTATATATCTATAATTAGATCTATATACTAGCTAAAGTTAGAAAAGAATTTATTAGATAATTCTACGAAGCCTCTATATACAGATACTAAGGAATAGAAAGAATGCTAGAATAAATCCTTAGAGGATTCTACTTTCCTAAAGTAAGAGAATAGATAAAAAATACGTTATAAGAATATATAAACTACTAATAGAATAAACCTAATAGATATATATCTTATAAGCTATTATAGAATCTAGAAACACTAACCGAACTATAGACGGAAATTATTATAGACTTTATTGTTAAGCTATTAAAGTAAAAAGACTACTCTAAAGAAGAAGTATATAACTCTATTATAATAATTGTAGATAGACTTATAAAATATATCTACTTTATTTCCTATAATAAAGTATTATTAGTAGAATAAGTTGTAAACATCTTTCTAAAATAGATTATCGTATAATATAAGATACTATAGAAGATAATTATAGACTAAGATATTAAGTTTACTTTAAAGTTTTAGCAAATAATTATAAACTTACTAGGAATTAAATATAAGATATCTAAAGTATTTTACCCGTAAATAGATAGATAGATAGAATAAATAAACTAAATAGTAGAGTAATATCTATAGTACTACCTTAACTATAGATAAAATAATTAGATAATACTACTACTAACAGTATAACTTACGTATAATAGTATTATATATAGTATAACTAGAGTATTACTATTTATAGTAAACTATAGGTATAAACTAAAAACTTATAACATCCTAATTAAAGTAGTATTATAGGTACTATAGGTATAGAAATAAGTTGAGATTATTTAATAAACGTAAGACTTACTAAAAAAAGACTTCTAGTTCCTATAATATACTATAAAGAAATACTATAATAAGAAATATAAACAACTACCTTACTTTAAAAAAAGAGAAAAAGTTTAGCTACTACGATAAAATATTTAAAGTAAACGACTAAATAGTAAACTAGACAATATTAAAATTAGACTATATAAGATTGAGGAATAAATATTACCTATAAACTATTAACTTAAATTACCTATAACTATAAAAATCTACTTAACCTTCTATATCGTACTTATAGAAAAGGTACCCTAAAATACTAAACTAGTAGTATATAATGTAGACGCGTATAGAGAAGACTAGAAATAAGAAGTTAAAAAGATAATAAAATATAAGATATAGAATAGTAAATAATACTATCTAATTAAATAGTAAAGAATAGATAAATACGAAAACTTATAGAGTAATACTTAGAAACTAGAAGAAAAGCTCAGCTCTATAGTATTACAGGTATATTATAAAATCCGAATTTATAAAGAAAACCCGGAGATAAAATAGTAGGATTAAACAATATTAACTATATTATAAGAGGCAACTCCGTTTTAGAAAGAAAACCTACCTTATAATCTACCTCTTTCTCTTTCTTAAGCTGCTCCTATATATGTTTATAACCCTCTACCTACCTATACTTTACTTATTTACAAATCTTATAAAGACGCTAAATTTTTATATAAGCTACTACTACCTTATTAAAAAGTTGTTCTAACTCTTTTTAGGCTAGATAAATCTCCTCCTCTAGTTTTACAACTTTAGTATTCTACTTTACTACTAGGAAGAATTAGGAATAAACTAGTAGTATAAGATTATAATATATAAGTAATCTAAGTATCGCGATCCGTATTATATAACAAATATATACTAGTATAAAGGTATTCTAAATAATATAGCTTTTTAGGTATCTTTTTCTTATCTACCTTATAAATTAACCTCTTATAGAAATACTAGGAATAAGATATAATAGTCTTACCTAAATAGTCTATATAATTAATATAATAGTATCTATCTAGAGTTAAGTAATAAAGGAGAGATATTAGAAATATATATAGCTTTAGCGAAAACAGCATACTAACCCTACTATATACTAGATTAGAATGGGAAAACTCTTAAGCTAAGAGTTTAGAGGAGGAAGGTAGTATTATAGACGTTCTAGCGGGAATCTTTATACTAAACCTAATTAAGATCTAGGATTTTATATAGCTAGAAGAATAAGACTAATATAAAATATATAATACGTTTAGCAGTTTAATTAATTAAGTAACTAGATATACTTAGTCGCTTAGTTAACTAAGTAACTAAGCGAGGGGAATAGTAGAAAAACTAAATTATATTTAATAACCTTACAACTCTAATTTTTATAGCTCTTTATAGTTAACTTAAATATCTTTTATATACTCTACTTATGTACTTCTATTATAAGTCTATAAGAATAATCTCCCTGTAGCACGTAATTACCCTTAATCCTTATTCTATCCTATACCTGGCTAATTAGAGGCTGTTATATTAAGCTTCTAATCTATCTATCTATTAAGACTAGCTTATTCTATTATTATATTAACTTGTTCTATATTTTTATAAATATAGTTGTTATATCTACCTTTAAAAAGGTAGTCTTACTTGTTAATCCTAATATTATACTTATATAAGTCTTTTACGTTACTTACTAGAGGTATCTCTTTCCTTAAAACTAGGGTAGTTTAACTAGTCTTATTTCTTCTAACTTTATAAGGGTAGTCAAAGTATAATAGCCTCTAGTTAGCTAAGTATAGGATAGGGTAATAACTAAGAGTAATTATATACTATAGGGGATTATTCTTATAGGTTTATAATAGAAGTGCGCAAGTAGAGTATATAAGAGATATTTAAGTTGACTATAAAGAGCTATAAAGGTTGGAGTTGTAAGGTTATTAAATACAATTTGGTTCCTCTGCTATTCTTCCTGCTCGGTCCTTGCCCAACGACTGAGCGAACTTAGTAGCTCAGTCTCGACTGAGTCGCTGAGCCGTCTACGTGATCGGCCTCGCTCGCTTAGCCGCACAGAGTCCTATACTTCAATAGGTTCTAGCGCGAAGGTATCCGTAACAGGTGCGCGGATGACTGACATCAGCGGTTGACTGATAAAACACGTTAGCATGGAAGAGTCTGCAACACCAAAGTTGTACGCCAAAATACGGGATTAGTTAAAAGTTGTGAAACCTAGGCCTGGCGTCCTTATAAAAGCTCGCACGCCTGCCCGTAATATTCTGTAGATAGAGGGTCCGGTTTTGCGTTTTGCATCTAGGTGCCTCATTTTTTCTGTCACTCGTGTGGACACTAATCTGGATTACAACTATATCCCTAAAAGAAAAGAGAACAGGCTTCTATGGAAATTTATCTACCCACGGGGCACCTGTAAGTAGGCTGTACCCTGATTGACACACTATTTGGCGCTTCAGCTTCGTAATTACGAGCAGGACGCGCATGTCAACTACTGCTCGCAAAGCGACACTGGTATGTTCGTAACTTGTTGGGTCCTTTCAATTCTTCACTCATCCTCGTTACAGTCATCAAAGGGCCAATGTTGTTCGGTCATTTCCTTCAACCACGGGTCATCGCTAACCGCGGCAAGCCCTTCTTCCCTAATCAACCTTGCCCTCTCTTTCGCACTTTCAAACGATTCATTTGGCGTCCATCCATCAGACGCAATGCCAAGTACCCCGTTGATCCGTTCCATTTCAGAGTCAACCTCACGGAGGGATTCGTCCAGTGCAGCTCTTCTTTGTACCTCTTGCTCTCTGAGCATAATAGGACATGCTGGGATTGTACCATCCGAGTCGGCAGGTGCGATCTTTGACCAATTTTGCGATACCCGGACAATGTCTATTTGAAGGGGAGTGTTAAGGCCTTCCCAAGGACTACTAGCATCATTGAATATTCGGCGCTTCAGGAGACCTGTTTCTTGTTCAAGCGCATGCCAATGAGGTTCATTCATTCGCTGCGTGAACCCTAGGTAAAAGAAGTGTACGTGCCGACGGCGGAACTGTTCCTGTGCTCTAGCACGTTCATCTTCATCCATCGATTCGAAATTGTCCGGGAGCTGTGGCAGGACAAACGACATGGACTTCTCATCATCATAGTTCTGGAACAAGTTTGGCATACCGGCGGCGAGGAATGTCGGGAGGGCCAAAGAGTGTTGCCAATCAATTAGACCGGTGATGCTAAAATCTTCAGAAATGAAGATGTTGTTGGGCTGGAGGTCAGGATGGCGAAGAACAGGCAGATTGAGCTTCGAACACGTAGGTACAAGATGGGGAGCGAGCCGGATGTACTCCACCAGTGAATTGGCATGTTCCTCAGGATCCTGCTTCTTATAATCGAAAGTTTCTCTATACGCACGCTTAAAGGGGAAACGGGGTCGTCCGTATGCGCGAATCCAGGCCAATTCTTTCTCAGCAGGCGTCTGAAGGACAAGGCGAGGATCGTCATCTACGAATGTTGAGAATGGTCAAATACATTGGCCACAAATATACCACTTACGAGGACCTCGGTCGATGTCAAGATCTCCACGTTCGCCGAACCACCATCGTAGGGCCGCGTAGGGCCCTATACACAATTCGCCATCAGACCCAGGTATATTTATTTTAGGAGTACTAGGAGACAGATCACGAGCGTAGTACATGCTCCCGCTGGCCGGTAGGCCGATGGTGAAGAGCTTTATTTCCAGCTTTACGATCTGGAGGAGAACTTTGAGCCTTTCTTGTTCGGAAAGGTCAAACCAAGCATCTCCAATGGGCCTTCCTGGCAATTTTTCCATCAAGATGTACTCGGCGCCGACGGCATTATCATTGACTGAATACCCTAAAACTCGAGGTGTAGGGATCCCATAGGAGCGAACAAAAGCCAAAGTCGCGACCTCACTCGCTACTGCTAAACGTCGCGGCAACGTTGACGGGTAGGGAAGGCGGGCAAGTATAGATGAGCCATCTTTCATTGATATGTCGAAGACACGGTTAAAACCGCCCTCGGCAATTTTGCGGAAGCTTGTAATATCTGAAGTGGGCCTGTTGACTGACTTCGCAGCGGCTTTCATGAGTTCACCGACGTTAAATACTAAACGTCGTTCGGCTAGACGGCGAGGTTCGTTGTAACTGCAAAATAGGAGATCAGCCAATTAAAAGGATCTTTGAACAAAACACTAAATTAGAACATACATCCATCTCCCCAAAGTGTACTCGAACAACTTGCGGTTGTTTTCAATATCTTCCATAGCAGCCCGGGACGAGGCGAACGCGCAGCTGCGGCTAGGGGAGGATAAGCGGAGGAGGTTTCTGTTCACAAGTGAATCCCAACCCACGAGTCGAAATAGCGCTCTATAAAGGGTCATAGTCGAGAGGGGAGGCGGTACGTGTCTGATGTTGCGCGACGGCCGCTAGAAGACCACCCAGCCTCCTACCAAGCGCCCGCACAAGCGAAGGATTCAGCATCACCCAAGAAACAATGGAAAACCCAGGAAAGGCCACATCTAGATGACAGATGGCTGCTGCGAGAAGACGATTGGATGTGGTAGAGCGAAAGTAACCTCGAGTTCGGCGGTTGCACGAAACGCGTTGGCGACGCTCTAGTCTCGAGATAGTTAGGACTCGCTTAGCGCTCCCTTACGGGAATACTATACTTGAATGAACCAATCGACCCCTTATTTGCCTACCATTCCTCATCTGCTTTTCAAACCCATCACTCACATCTAACCGCCACTCCCTCAGGTACGTTCCAAACCGTTCACCACTAATGACCAATCTTGAATTTTTTGAGATTGTGTCAGACCTAGGACTAATCACCATTCCCAAAGTCCGAGCTCCCTACGCCTCATGTTAGCGCCATCAATAGGTCAGAAACTATTCCACACGCTGGCGGACCCACAGCCAATTAGAGTAATTCCCCCCTAGAGCACCCATCCTTTATAAAACCGAAGCAATTCATGAACCTAGGAAACCATTATACAATTATAGTCTCCTCCGTCGACTGTGCCTCCTCCAGGCATCCTTATTAATATCCTTCCAAATCCCGTGCACATTTAATTCAGCCACGTGCTGTACTACCTGCACTATTATACTATCATGGCCGTATTTGTCCACTGTGCCCCATCCAGATTTTCTCGCCTTAATATAGGAAACCAGATTGGTTCTTGAGGCGCGTACAGATGGAGGACTAGTAAGAGTCATGTAGAATACTTCGATAGGCACAGTTCGTCCGGAATACATATATAGTTGTCCATTTCTTCAGCGTTTAATCCCATCATTCACATCTTCACATCCTTCCCGACCCGTCTCCAAGAAATTCCACCGCACCGATTTTTTTATATCAACTATTTAGCATTCACGCTTCTCCGGTACGTCCATCTCCACTCCGTAGGGAATGAGAGCCTCCAGCTAATTACGCTATGTAGAATCCTGACCATGAAGGCACTTAAATCAGTTGGTAGAGCTCTTGGGGATAGTAGTGCCTGGAAGAAACTCGCGAACCCGACAGTCGGCCGCGGGAAAACCGCCTGGCCCAAAGGCAGTACCGAACTCGAAAGCATTGGAGACCGCTTCAACTACGACGAAGAAGTGACGTAGAATGGAGCCGTATTCCACAAATTCCAGTGTCAGCCAAGCGCCGGCAAAATTCCGGCCTCGCTCAAAGTATGGAGGGAGAGGCATAGTGGAACTCATGCAGTCATCACCACCGTTCTCATTAAGAAGGGCGGTACGAAATTAGAGGTTTTGCAAGCAGTTAAGGAAGCGATGAGGAATATCAAGGCTTAATCAATCTGCCCGAGGCAGAACTCTAGTACTTTCCGCGTAGCCGACTAGACGAAGGAGGCGTGATTATATTGCAGGCAGTTCTATGGTGCTATTAGTACGGTACACTCCTTCAGATTCAATCTTTAACATCCACCTATATCGCTCATTTAGTTTCCCAACGGTGCAATAGGTATTGCGGGTATTTAAATATAACGTGCTCTGATCCTCCGTTTGATCGCCTAGTAACAGGTTATTTCCCACATAGTATATGCTAGCGCTATAGACAATTAAATAACGCAACTAAGAAGAATAGATATCTATTACCTAGGATAATAGAGCTTATAAGTCGACTATAAGAAGCTAAGTAGTTTATAAAGTTTAATATAAGAGAAGGATACTACTAAATTCGGATAAAGGAGGGCTATAAATAGAAAACGGCGTTTAAGATAAGAGAAGGTCTCTTTAAATACCTAGTAATACTATTTAGATTTACGAATATACCGGCGATCTTCTAAGTAGTTATAAATAACACGTTAAGGGAATATTTAGATATATTCGTAACAGTATATCTAGATAATATTCTAGTCTATATAGATAGATTACTAAGAGAGTATAAGGAATACATTAGAAAGGTATTAACAAAATTATAGGAGTATAAGTTACTTATAACTCTAGAAAAATATAAGTTTTATAAAATAGAAACAGGGTTTCTAGGATTTTAGATATCTAGAAACGGTATTAAAATAGAATAAGAAAAGGTTAAAGTAATACTAGAATAGCTAGTATCTACTTTAGTTAAATAAGTTTAATCTTTTTTAAGCTTCGCGAATTTTTATAGAAAATTTATAAGCAGATACTCTAGAGTAGTAGTACTCTTAATAGAGATTACTAAGAAAGAAAAAGGGTTTAAGTAGTAGAAAGTATAGTAAAAAGCTTTTAAAGAATTAAAAGCCTACTTTACCTTAGTATTAATACTAAGAATATTAGATCTAGAGAAGTAATTCTAAGTGGAAACTAATACTTTAGATAAAATAATAGACGCTTACTTAAATTAGTAAGATAAAGATAGAAAGTAGAAGCTATAAGCCTACTTTTTAAGGAAAATAAAACTAGAAAAATTTAACTATAATTGTTATAGTAATACTATAATACTTATACCTATACTACTCTTATTATAATACTTAAACTAGCTGCTAGTAATAGCTATTAGCTACTAGTTAGAATATAATCGACTTGTTATAACTATAATAGAGGAAGGTTTTACCGACCTAGCTAGCTTATATAGTAGTATAGACCTAGCTCCTATAAAAACCTATATAATATAAATATCTCTATTCTTTATAATATATTCTACTATTAAAGCGGCTAAACTATCGAAGCGGCCACTTTTTCTTAGCATTATAAATATTATATACGAACTATAATAAATCTATAATACGACCTTCTATTAATTTAACAAGAAGGTAGAATTAAGCTGGCCTTACAGGCGTATAAATTAGGCTAGTTTAAGAGCGTACGACGTGCTGCTATAGCTTTTAATATACGATATTAACAACTCTCTACTCAACTTTATAGAATTACGTTTCGCTCTTATATACAACTAAATTACTAGAAGCTTATAGTAACTAAAAAATAAACAATCGTATAATATATTCTTAACCTTAATTCGCAAGGATTTGCGCCCCGGCTATATAAGGTAGTAGATATAGTAGATAAACTATTAAGCGTATATAGTAGAATACTTATAGAAAAGAATTAGTCTAAACGATTTATAGCGCGTATAAACGAGTTTAAAACAGCTTTTAATCGAGTAAAGGATTGTTAAAGAATAAAATAAGAGAATCTAGAGGTTATTAATATATAGTTTAAGCTCGTACAGGATATAATTGTAAAATATAGTATATATAATAATAATATCTACAACTTTAATAAAACAGGCTTTTAGATAGGTATTATTAGTACTATAAAGGTTATTATAGGTTTAGAACGTCGTATAAGGCCTACTCTTATATAGCTAGGCGATTGTAAGTAGGTTATAGTTATTTAGAGTATCTATACTACTATATACGCGACTCTACTATTTATTATCTATAAAGAACGCGTCTATATCTCTATATAGTATAAAGAAGTAGGTATACTATATAATTGGAAAATTTTAGTCTCTAAGAACGGCTAGATAAATAATACGCTTAGTCTTAAATAGCTAAAGTACTTTAATAAATATATAAAGATACGTTAGGTAGAATTATATAAGCTACTTATTTTAGACAGCTATAAAAGCTATCTTAACTAGGAATTTAAAGATTACTACCTTATACGAAAGATTCTAATACTTTATATACCTTCTTATTTATTATATATACTTTAGCCTCTTAATATAGTTTACTTCTTACTATTAAAGCTAAAGTACTTACAGTATATATAAAACTTAGCGTACTAATATATCTACTATATTAATAAAGAAGGCTTTCTTCTAGCCTTTAAGGACGCGTTTTTTAATATATTTACGTATAAGAACTATTAAAAGACCTTTAAAGTAATAGGAATTATTCTTCTAAACGCGTAGGTTATATTAAATCGCTTTAATATATAACTATATATCTTACTAGAACTACTTCTATAAGAAAACTCTTAGTAGTCTAAAACTCTAAGTAATATATATAAATTTAGGTTATAATTAATACTTATATAAAAGTCCTTCGTACGATTACTAAAAAAGGTATAAGAAGGATTCTTACAGCTTATAAAAGGTGCTAAGTTAATACTATATTAGAATATACTTCTTTAAAGGTGCAACTCTAAACTTAAAAGGTAATTAGAAGAAGTAACTAAGTGTAAAATATATAAAAGAAAGTATATTTAGTATAGCAGTATAGTATTATATAGCGAGGGATCTTTATATATAGCTGTTAAAGTATCTATAAACTCTTAGCTCTTTAAGAAAACTCGTAGTACTAATACTTAAGAAAGAGTTTAACCAGCTTAACACTACTATAGTAACTATAGTAAGACTAGATATAACGCTTATATGTGCTAAAAGAATAGTAGGAAAAATTCTAAATTAGATAAGACTATATTATATATAGAATCTCTTATTAGTATTAAGTAAATTAACTTTTCGTATATAGTGTTTATTGCGCTAAGAAAAAGTAGCCGTTTTAATAGTTTAGCCGCTTCGATAGTAGAATACGTTATTAATAATATTCTAATATTTAGTAAGAATCTAAAAGATTATAAGTAGTATATTTAACTAGTTTTTAAAGCTTTAAAAGCAAATAGTTTATAGCTTAATATAAATAAGTTTAAGTTCTACTAGTTAGAAGTAATCTATTTAGGGTATATAATTATTATAGAAGAGATTTATATAAACCTAAAAAAGGTAGAGATAATTATTAACTAGAAATATCTTAAGAATATAAAAGATATTTAAGCCTTTATAAGCTTCGTAAACTTCTACTAAAGATTTATTAGTAACTTCTTATAGAAAGTCTCCCCCTTAATAGTTCTAACTAAGAAGAATACTCGATTTAACTAGAATAATAGCTGTTAATATTCCTTTAACTACCTAAAGAATACTTTTATCTTTATACTAATTCTCTAATACTTTAATTCTAAACTATTAATAGTAGTAGAAACTAATATATCTAACTTTATAATAGTTAGTATACTATTCTAGAGAGGCGTTAATAGTAAACTAAGATCTATTATCTACTTCTTTAAGTATATAAACCCTACTAAAAGTAACTATAAAATATATTATAAGAAGCTACTCGCGATTATCTAATATTTTAAATAATAGAGGCCCGAATTAGAAAGTATAGTATATTTTATAGAAGTGCTAAATAATTATAAGAACCTATAGTACTTTATAATAATAAAGTAGTTAAACTACTAATAGGCCTATTAGTTAGAATATCTATTAAGGTTTAACTTTAATATTATATACCAACCAAAAAAAGTTAGAGAGAAGTCTAATACCTTAACTTAAAGGTTATAAAATAAACTTATATAAGAAGAGGCTTATAGAAGTTATTAATAGATATTACTTCGTCTTAAACTATTCTAATAGATAGAAGTAGGCTGGTTAATTATAGGGATTATCGACGAAAAATACCCGAATAATAATCTAATCTAAGTTACCTTAAAGCTACTAAGAGAAGAAGCCTGTTAATTTAAACTCCTAACTCTAGCTAACTATAAAAAGTTTAATAATTAACTATACTACTAAAATTAACTTATAGTATTAAATTATAATAAGCTAAAGTTTAAGCTACTATAAGCTATCTATAACTTACTATCTAGTAGATACCCTAGTTAAGAAAAGACCTTAGAACTACTCTAATATAAGTACTATTAGTTAAGGATATTCAACTTAGTATAATAATATATAGGCTATTATTATATACACTAAAGAAGTAAGACTTTTAAAAAGAAGTACTATAGATTATTAAAACCGTTGTTTATACTTAAATAAAGGGTTTAAAATATTTCTATAGACTTTATAACTAATCTTCTAGAATTAGAAGGTTGTACGAATATTATAGTAGTAGTTAATAAGCTTAGTAAGTATAGACACCTAATACTATATGCAAGAAATAAAACTTCTAATATTATTTAACTATTCTATTACTATATATAAGTTTATTATAGACTACTATATACTATTATATCCGACTGTAGAATATAGTTTATCTCTACCTTCTACTAAGAGCTCTATAGACAGCTATAAATTAATATATATATATATTAACCAGCTTCTATTTAAAAACTAATAGTTATATAGAAAATGTTAATATAGTAATAGAATAAGTTCTCTAAGCCTATACTAGCTGGGAATAAGATAACTAGATTAAATAGCTGCTAATAGTATAGTTTAAAGTAAATAATACAGTATCTAAATTAATAAAAGTTTTTCTATTTCTAGCCTATTTTAGCTAGTACCCTCGAATAGGCTTTAAGCTGCCTATAGAGATCTATTAACCGCTAAAATAGTCTTTAATAGTCTAGAAAGCTAATAGACTAGTTAATAAGATAAAAGATATTATAGAGTATATTAGAAAAGAACTTACCTAGATATAAGCGTTCTAATAAGAGTATACTAACTATAAGTATATACCAGCCTCTAACTATTAGACTAGTAATCTAGTCTAGTTAGACGCTAGAAATATTTATATATAAAGACTATTAAAAAAACTTAACTAGAAGAATATAGGCCTCTATAAGATTATTATAACGGTATTTTTATACGCTTATAGACTAAAGTTACCTTAATTAGCTAGAATATATTCTATATTCTATATATTACTATTATAGCTAGTACTTAAATCGTTTAACTATTTATTTAGTTAATAAGTATATAATCTTAAACCTATTAAAATTAATAGAAAATTAGAATATCTTATTAAGTAAATAAAAAACCTCTACTATAACTAATAGAGACGCTGGTATAAATACCTAATTAAATATACTAGCTATTATAATCTAGAATAGTACCTAGCTAGTAATTTTACTAAGATAACTATTATAGAAGATTACTATATTAGAAACTCGAATAAATAACACCTAAATATAATATTACGTCTAGATTCTTAATTAAATACTAAAGTCTAATCTAAATATATTTTTAGACGCTTATAATAATACTACTACTAATCTCTAGTATAGTACTACTATATAAATTAAACTGACCTAATCCCTAATATACTACTACTATTAACTACTAGTTGTACTAATATATATATAATCTAGCTTAATTTCTAGTATAATACTACTATATAATAATAACTAATTGTACTAATATACCTATAATTTTAACTAATACTAGTATTAATAACTACTACTTAATTATAAATACCTAAATATAATATAAAGACCTAACTTATAGGAGCTTATAATTAAGAGGAGAATACTATTATAGTAATACTATAATACTTATATCTATACTACTCTTACTATAATATTTAAACTAGCTGCTAGTAATAGTTATTAGCTGCTAGTTAGAATATAACCGACTTATTATAACTATAATAGAGGAAGGTTTACTAACCCAGCTAGCCTATATAGTAGTATAGACCTAACTCCTATAAAAACCTATATAATATAGATATCTCTATTCTTTATATAATATTTTAATATTTATATATAGTATATAGTAATAGAGTTAACTATTTAAGGTATAATTAACTAACTATATATAAACGTTTATAATATATATAATAAAGAATTATTAGTAATTATAGAAGTATTAAGGAAATAGTAAGTATATTTAATAGAAACTAAGTATCTATTTAAAGTTTAAATAGACTATAAAAATCTTATATATTTTATAATAACTAAAGAACTTATAGAAAGATAAATATAATAGATAGAATAGTTAGTAGACTATAACTTTAAGATAATATACTAGAAAGGGTTAGAAAATATAGCTATAGATATACTAAATTGTAGAGCTAACTATATAACTAAAAAAAGATATAAAAGAGATATAATCCTAAAATAGAAATTAGATAAATCTCTTATATATAACTACCTATAAGTTGTTTAAGTTATAAAATTAATTATACTAGAGTAAATTTAGTAGTAAAAGCTAAAGAATATATAAATAGTAGAGTAATATCTAATAAGTAGTAAAGAAGTAAAAGTAATTAAAAATACAACTTAAAAACAACTATATATATACTTATATATATAATAGTAGATAATAAAAGAACTATATAAATTACTAGAATAGGAATACCCGGGAGTAGTAGAAATAGAATAAAAGCTAAGAAAGAACTTTACTCTTACTAATATAAGAAAAAAGTATAAAATATATTTTATAAGTATTTATTATATAGAAAAAAATAAGACTATAAAATATAAGCTTTATAAATTCTTATAGTTATTAGAAGTATTTAAAAGACTATAAGAATAGATTATAATTAATTTTATAACTAAATTACTAGAATTAGTAGAATTAGAGTTAAAATAAAGATATAATATAATTATAAATATAGTAGATCGACTAATTAAGTATATATACTTTAAACTAGTATTAGAAATAATAATAGTATCTAAACTAACGTAATCTACTACCGAGCGGTTAAAACCACCGAGCGGTTAGTAACCTACTAAAATCTCTACCACCCTATTAATTTTCGTAATATCTCTACAACCACGCGATAGAATATACTTATCTAAAGCCGATATAACTATAATAAATAAAGCTTTTAAATAAGGTTAATTTAAGTTAAATCTAGCTGTAGCACAGGCGTTTAAAGTTAGCTATACTACCCTAAGAGAGCGCTGTAATAGGAGACCTTATAAGGCCGATTGCACCCCCAATTCGAAGAATTTTACAGAGCTGGAGGAGAGGTCGATTATAGACTATATACTTAATGTAGATACGCGTGGGTTTTAGCTTAATCTCGATATACTGCGAGATATAGCTAATAAACTGCTTCTTAATCTTAGTCAGCAACCTATTAGTAAAAATTAGTTTAATCGCTTCGTCTTACGCGTTTTAGAGCTTAAATTACGCGTTAATCGATAATATAACTACTAAAGAGCTTTAAACAAAAATCCTAAGGTTATTTAAAGCTGGTTCTACCTTATATATAATACTAAAGCTAATTATAGTATCTTTAATAAAGATATATATAATTTTAACGAAACTAGCTTCTAAATAGGTAAAATTAGCCTAAGAATAGTTATTACTAGTACTAAGAGGCGATAAATGCCTAAATCTATCTAGCCTAATAATACTAAATAGGTAATAGTAATCGTAGTAGTAAATATATATAGCTAGCTAATTCTACTATTTATTATCTTTAAGAGCGCGTAATAATATAATACCTAGTACTAGTTAATTACGGATAAGCCTTAGTAGATTTTATCTGTTAGTAAGAAGGGCTGGACGTCTATTAAATATAGGTTTAAGTAGCTTAAGTACTTTAACAAATATACTAAAGCTAGTATTACTAGCGTCTACTAACTACTTATTATAGACAGCTATAATAGCTATAATTCTATTAAATTTTATAATTATTGTAAAGAATGTATTATTATTATACTTTATATACCTCTACACTTATCTTATCTTCTATAGCTACTTAATATAGGCTGTTTTGGTCTATTAAAGTGTATATATAGTAAGGAGATTAAAAGCTTAATTTAGTACCGTATTAACTATATAATTAAAGAAGACTTTCTACCTATATTTAAAGCGGCCTTTAATAACGCTATTACTAATAAAAATATAGCTAGAAGCTTTAGAGGGTCTAGATTAGTCCTATTTAGTCTAGATTGTATTATTTTAAAGCTCGATATCTAAGCTTTACGAACCCTAATATAGCCGCTCCTAGAACCTGCTAAATAGTAGTTATAAACACTATATAATCGCTTAGAGGTAGAGTACTAAATATAATACGTATAATAGCGCGTAGAACGATATTAAGATAGCTTACTAATATTAATATTTAAGAGTCTTATAAGTCTTATAAAGGGTATTACGTCTATAGTATATAGGTAGTCGTTTTTAGAGATAGAGAATAGAGATCTCCGGGCGGTAAATACGATGCTTATAAAGTGTAAGGAGCGTAAATGTAAGGTAATTAAGAGCGTAAGCACTATCTCTATATTAGATAGGCTGTAATTAGCAAAGTAATAATAAGAAGGCTGTTAAATAGAATAAAAAGGCCTAAATAGTTATAGTTAACTATACTAACTAAGATGTTGCGGGCGCTGTTAGAAACTAGGCTACCGTATTAAGACGTGTAAAATAGCTCTAATTAAAATACTAAATAGTAAAAATTATATAGATATTACTATATAATTAATTATTTTAATAGCTGTAGAGATATCCTACTTTAAAATTAAAATTGGGTGGGTTACTAACCGCTCGGTAGTTTTAACCGCTCGGTAGTGGATTATATTAGCATATAAACTATTATATATAGTATTTATAAAGTATAAAGTTTTAAAGTATATTACTTTAAATAGAGATAAGTTATTTAAATCTAAATATTAGTAAGAATAGATAAAAAAGATAGAAATCTAATAATAGATATTAACTAGTTTCTACTTATAGATAGATAATTAAATTAAATAAGTTAACTAAAATCTAAAAATATATTTAAGAATATATATTAATAAGTAATAAAATAATTAGGTTAAATTATTACCTATAATATAAATAGCCTATAATAGAATAATCTAGAGTACTATAGGGACTATACTATTTAAAGCTAATTATAGACGGAAAGCTATTATATATTAGGAATAGAATAAGAAGGAATTTCTAATTCAACTAGTAAACTAGAGAGTTAAAGAAATAAAGGAAATCTATAATTAGCTTAAAGAAAAAATTTAGTTAAAAAACCTTAGAATAGTAAAATAAACTAATAAGTTAAAAATTAAGAAACTAATCTTTAAAAGAGAGAGTAAAGTTTTCCTATTAATAAAAAACTTAAAAACTAAGAAATCTATAAAAAAACTAGATTATAAGAGAATAGAATTATTTCTAATTAAAGAAGAGATTAGACCTATAAAATTTAAACTAAAACTACTAAATAATATAAAAATATATCTAGTATTTTATAAATTAAAACTAGAACTAGTACTAGATAATATACTACTATAAGAAACTATTAATATAGAACTAGAATAGAAATATAAAGTAGAATATATACTAGTAAAAAGGCGGTTTAGATATTAGTAGAAGTATCTAGTAAAGTAGAAAAGATATTTATAGGAGGAAAGTTCATAGGAACTAGTATAAAACTTAATTAACTATACTATAAAGTTAAAGGAGTTTTACTAGAAGGCTAGAATAATAAGTTATTAAGTAGAGTATAATTAAAAAGTAATAGTAGTAGTAATATAGAAAGAACTTTTAGTATAGAACTTGGAGTAGTAGTAGAGGGCGTCTTAAATCTAGTAGACCTCCTCTCCTCTTCCTCTAACTTCTCTTACTCTTCTATTAACTTTACCTATTATTTCTTAAAGTCTAGACTATACTCTTTTAAAGAATAGACGTATTCCTTAATATATTCTAGATAAGAAAGAACTATATAATAGTAACGCGTAGATTTTTTAAGATAATAAATTTCCTCTTTTTAAGTAGCTATAAAATTTAAATAGGTAGAGGTAGATTTCTTATAAACTTTTAATATATTTACTAGAAAATAGTAAAGGGTACCCTCAGTTAGAAAAAGATTATAAGATAAATTCTAAGAAAGATACTCTCTATATATAGAAGAAAGGGTAGTATTATTATAATAGTTATAATTCGTAGACTAATAGTTTAAATAATAGTAAGATAGATCTATTATAATATCTAGTAAAAGAATTAAGTAACTAGTATAATAATTATAAATAGAGGTATTTTCATATTAAATCTTTAGTATAATAGAAGAAGAAAAGAAAGAAGAATAGGGCTATATTTATAAGCTAAGTAGGACCTACTAGAATATATAAAGTACTAATTCTATATAACACCCTATAATAGGCTAGATATAGGATAGGGTAATAACTAAGAGTAATTATATACTACTAGAAGATTATTCTTATAGGTTTATAATAGAAGTATATAAGTAGAGTATATAAAGGATATTTAAGTTAACTATAAAAAGCTATAAAGATTAGAGTTGTAAGGTTGTTAAATATAATTTAGTTTCCTTACTATCCTTTTATACTTAGTTATTTAGTTAACTAAACTACTAAGTATATTACGTATTTTATATTAGTTTTATTCTTCTAGCTATATAAAGTTCTAAATCCTAATTAGGTTTAGTATAAGGATTTCTATAAGAGTATCTATAATACTACCTTTTCTCTCTAAGCTCTTAGCCTAAGAGTTTTCCTATCCTAACCTAGTATATAGTAGAGTTAATATACTATCTTTACTATTAATATATATACTCTTAATACCTCCTCTTTATTATTTAACCCTAGGTAGATACTATTATACTAATTATATAGACTACTTAGGCGAGATTATTATACCTTACTCTTAGTATTCCTGTAAGAGGCTAACTTATAAGATAAATAAAAAGAAGATACCTAAAAAATTATATTGTTTAGAATACTTCTATACTAGAATATGTTTATTATATAATGCGGATTATAATACTTAGATTATATATACGTTATAATCCTATATTACTAGTTTATTTCTAATTCTTTCTAGTAGTAAAGCGTAATATTAAAGTTGCAAAGCTAGAAGAGAAGATTTATCTAACTTAAGAAGAGTTAGAACAGCTTTTTAATAAGATAGTAATAGCCTGCGTAAAGATTTAGCATCTTTATAAGGTTGATAGATAAGTAAAGTATAAATAGGCGGAGGGTTATAAATATACGTAAGAGTAGCTTAAAAAAGAGGAAGAGGCGGATTATAAGGTGGGTCTCCTTTCTAAAGTAGAGTTATCTCCTATAATATAGCTAATATTATTTAATCCTACTATTCTATCTCTAGATTTTCTCTAAAAACTTGGTTTTTATAATATACCTATAATACTATAGAGCTAAAATTTTCTTCTAGTTTTTAGGTATTATTTTATAGGTTCTTATATTTATCTATTTCTAACTATTTAATTAGATAGTATTATTTTCTATTCTATATCTTATATCTTATTATTTTCTCAACTTCCTATTTCTAGTTTTCTCTATATACGTCTATATTATATACTACTAGTTTAGTATTTTAGGGCGCCTTTTCTATAAGTATAATATAGAAGGTTAGATAGATTTTTATAGTTGTAGGTAATTTAAATTAATAGTTTACGGGTAATATTTATTCTTTAATTTTATATAGTATAATTTTAATATAATCTAGTTTACTACTTAGTTATTTACTTTAAATATTTCGTTATAGTAGCTAAACTTTTTCTCTCTTCTTAAAATAAGGTAGTTATTTATATTTCTTATTATAGTATTTCTTTATAGTATATTATAGGAACTAGAAGTCTTTTTTTAGTAAGTCTTATATTTGTTAGATAATCTTAACTTGTTCCTATACCTAGAGTACCTATAATACTACTTTAATTAGAGTATTATAGGTTTTTAGTTTATACCTATAGTTTACTATAAATAGTAATACTCTAGTTATACTATATATAGTACTATTATACGCGAGTTATACTATTAGTA